>LBNU01029940.1:0-17602 GCA_014162995.1 Artemisia annua
CAAGAAATAAACTAGAAGTGGTTGAACTAGCAGTGGTTGAAATAGAAGTGGTACCAAACAAACTAGAAGTAGTATGAGTGGCTATATTATAGAAACACACAAAAAAATACTAGCAGTAGTAAGGAATAAACTAGAAGTAGTATCAATAGCTATATTATAGAAACACACAAGTAACTTACCAGGTCTGTCAGCCAACCATTTTTCCTGTCTAATCCCAATAGTGCTAGCCAGAAATCGTCATTAGCAACTATATCACAGCCACCCAAGGGAAACTTGTACATTTTATTAGCCTCTTCATTTGGACCATGTTTTAACAAGAATTTCAGATACCCAGGCACGGTGACTTTAGATGGGTTGCATTTTTTGTGCCGTTTAAGATCCTGAAACAAAACATGACATACAATAAATAATGGTTTTCATGTTTAAACATTAATAAGTTATCACACATTAGTGCAACCTCATGTACCTCTCTGAATGGTCTGACAGGTTGTTTTTGCCAATCACTATCTCCCGTAGTGATAATTCTTGGAGAATCACTGTGATCATTCGTTTGGAATTGAACTGCTTCCAAAGGCTTGTTGACATTTGTGGCTCGCTTAGCCCTTTTCCTAGGCAGTGGAGTTGTGTCTGATTGCTTTTGATATGGTGTAACGCAAGCAGGACCTGGTTTCCGACGCCTTCGCTTACAGCCATACACATTCTCTTTGAAACCATTTGGCGGTGGAGATGCCATCAATTGCTTCATCATTTCATTGTTGGTTAATTCTCCGATGAACTTATCCAGATCATTCGTTTTTTGGATAAACCCAATCAACTCGCTAGTATTGGCCTCTAAAGAAGTTGCGCAGTCCATTGTTTGGTTAATTCGTGTCTTTTCTGCCGACATATCAGTCGCCGCACACATATTTTGCTTCTGCTCTTCCTGATGTGCTGTAACCGACGGGTCGGTTGTAGAAATGTTATCTTCCTCAAAACCGGCGGACATATTTTCCAACGAGTATTTCGGCAGTTGTTTCTCAACATCCATGTAATCACCCGTATCATGATTCCCCTATTAGATACATAATTGCACGTAAATACACAGAATCATAATTAAAGATTGAAAGATATTTATGAATATGAGATTACATTTGCTGGTACAGAGACAGAAGTTGGGTCTGTTTCATAACGATCCTTTGCCTCTTCTGACGCAACGTAACTTTGTTCACCACAATAATCATTGGCCTGTAACAAATATCAGTGATGTTAACGGATATCCCAAAAATTTATATAAAGTAACAACATTAACTTACTTTATCAGGTTCCGGACAATCAAAAACAGGCATTGAAGGTGCGTCGTTCTCAAAAGCCAAGGCATCAATGAGAAAGTTAAGAGTGGAGGGTTGTGTATCTGCATCACAAGTTATTTTATCAACTACGCCAACCACTCCATGACTGGTTTCAGAAACAACATCATTATGCTGTACGTTCACTTCTTCAGGTTTTTTTCCAGCGAATTCATTTCCTTTAACTGTAACAGGTTGAACCGGTAGTCGTAAAGAAGCGCAAAACATTTGTCTTAATTTATCCACCTTAGGAACAAGTTCCGGTTGCACATCAACAACTTCTGTACAAAGTGCTTCAAACGCATCCATTAGCTTACGTGATTCAGGAACAACATTCTTTTCAGCAGAATCACCTACTAGTTGCTGATATACTTCTTGTACAACATCGTGTTCCTCCCGAACGCCTTGCACAAATACATCCTGAACACCATCATTTTCAACACAATTTTCTTTCGGTTCCACATCCGTTAAAACATCTTTATTTAACGACTGAACCACCTCACCTACTATCGAAGGTTCACCTAGTTTATCGTGAACAACACCATTTGGTAGAACGGCTTGAATGAAAGGAACATCCTCACCTCTTAAAAAAGCCATACTTCGGATAAACCATGGCTCCTGCATCTCTTTATCATTCGGAACAAGGTCAATGATAGGAGATGGATCCTGTTAATCAATTATAGATTAACCATTTAGTAATTGTACAACAACAATTATGGTACATTAAGAAAAATACATGGGCCAATGATNATATACTTCTTGTACAACATCGTGTTCCTCCCGAACGCCTTGCACAAATACATCCTGAACACCATCATTTTCAACACAATTTTCTTTCGGTTCCACATCCGTTAAAACATCTTTATTTAACGACTGAACCACCTCACCTACTATCGAAGGTTCACCTAGTTTATCGTGAACAACACCATTTGGTAGAACGGCTTGAATGAAAGGAACATCCTCACCTTTTAAAAAAGCCATACTTCGGATAAACCATGGCTGCTGCGTCTCTTTATCATTCGGAACAAGGTTAATGATAGGAGATGGATCCTGTTAATCAATTATAGATTAACCATTTAGTAATTGTACAACAAAAATTATGGTACATTAAGAAAAATACATGGGCCAATGATTACCTACACAAACAACCGATCATAATCTGCTTTTTCAAATCTCCTAAAATTCGACCAAGCTAGACCACGAGGAATGACATTAGGGTCTTTCGACCACCAGTTGTTGCTGTTACGGAATGTTTCAAGAATCCATATCTAGTTTATGCAAATAAAATTTAACAAATTATAAGTAAAACATATGCAAATTATTTTATACTAGTATGACTAATTTTCATATCACAAACAATAAGATGACTTCATATACAACTTACCTTTAGGGCCCAAACAAAACCGTTTAGATTGTAAGTGACTTGTTTCTTCGAATTTTCCTTCTGCAACTTCAAATGCATATCGGCATGCTTAGGAACCACATTAACTGTTCTTTGGTAAAAATATTTCCACATGTATTCTCCCCATGGGTATGCATTCCAAGAGAAAAAATCTTCAGCTAGTGTCAGTAAATGAGGAGGGACGTTTAAAAACTCTTCGCGACCCATCAACACAAGCTCACACACAGCCAAAAGGCAAACCCGAACTGCATCTTCATCATCCAATGCAACCCACCGCTTTTCATCCATAATAACAGCCCAAAGCTCCTTCGCCTTTACACTCTTTGTTTTTTGAGATTTCTTTTCCGGGAAGACACGGTAAGAAAAATGGCTTTGCCTACAATCTTCTGGAGGAAGATAACCACATCTGAATCCAGTAATTAAACAAAACTCTCGACGACCAAAATGAAATTCCTGATTACCTATTTTGTAAATTAAATCAGGGCATTCACTTCTCACTACTGGGACAAAAACCTGGTGTTGAAGAACATAATTCAACAAATGATTATCATTAGGGCTGTGGGGAGTATCTAACCATGGCCCAAATACACTATTCCGAAACATAATGTCACGGTTTGGGTGTGCTGCCAACTTAGCTTTAATCTTCACAAGATAATGCATCTTTGACCTCACACTAACTTTAGCATCAAATTTATCGGTTGTATTTGACATAATTGTAACTGCTAAAGAACCAGAAAAAGCACATACAAATGCAATGTGTGTTTGCTATTAATTTAGATTTCGGTTTGAATGTGTTCGTATTTGATTGTTTTGGTTTTTTCAGTTGGATCTCCAAGTTTAGGGTTATGATTTTCTAAAAATGGTTTAATTGGGGATGGATTGAATTGGTAATGAATATCACAAGTACATTTCGCATAACTTTTTTACTCTCATTAAATGTGATAATAAAATATTCAAACTAAAAGTACAAGTTGTGTAACTTAGAAAAGTTACTTGCCCAAAAGAAATATTGTACAATTCGCATAATCAAGTACGAAATTTAGATCTAGCAAAAGTTTGTACAATTCGCATAAAAAGGTACCATATACTATTCCCAAACATCAAATCAAAAACAATTGTACAATTCGCATGAACGGTACACATTACTATTGCAAACATCAAATCAAATAAAATTGTACGAGTTGCATAACAAATTAATGAATATTTTAAGTTTTGCAAATTTGAATTTTTTTAAAAAATGGTACAAGTTGCATAACAGAAAACACAGAAATTGTACATGTTGCATAGAAAGGTACATTTACACAAACGTACTTCTGCCTTACACACACTTACGGCAGTGTACTTGGTACGAGGACACGTGTCGACGTGTAGTTCCAAAATGCAAGTTGTTTAAGTTGAATATTTCGCATTGGGGCAAATGCACAACGTAAAAAAAGTTGGGGCTAAGCTTTGAGCAAGAGAATCTTGATGGGGAAAAACAAAATTAGCCAACGGACACTTAGTAAAATCTTTTAGCAATAATAATTTGTTCAACGGATGGACAATGATAGGAAACCTTCCACTAGTATGTTTGATGGGTTTTGTAAACTTGGTATATATTTATGTTCATGCAATAGGTCCACGTTATGATATGTACGTAGTAGTTTTTATCAAAATTAATTCGTAAGCGTGGAGTTTCAACTAATTGCTAACAGTTATTAGTGTAGACGTGTAGATTGTTTTATTCACACCAAAGATTGTGTACTTTTACGCTATTTCTCCTAACCTTTTTAATGTATACGTACTGTAAATTGGTTTGATGACAATAGTAAGCGTGGGCTTTTTTGTGACTCCCAAATACTCCACGCCAAAAGGAAGCGTGTACGTGTACTACAAATGTGGGGATATAAGAAAATATAAGACGATAAATGTGTAAAATCAGATGCTTTAATTTGTGGTAGTGATAGTTTTGAGGGCTCTTTTGTAATTATTTGTTCTTTTAAGCTGAACGTCACCGTTTGATTCCAAAACTAGACAGAAAATTTAAACGTAATCATTTTCGATTGCGGCGACAAATATGTTTAGTTGTTTTTGGCCAAACGACGAATATTTTTAGCTCTTTCCCATTGAAAGAATTTTGTGAACCCGCAATAACGTGTTGGCATTACGTACTAAAAAAAAATAGTTGATTCTATTCACTTTATTTTCACATTTTTCAAAAGTATATAAAGTTTTATTAGTTTATCAACACTTAATGATTTGTAAAGTTGATTTCATTAATAAGCGTGAAAAAAATTATGAAACAATAGATTTTCCATACCTATTGTTGATACAAAAGTTGGCAAGGCTTGGCTTGAGTACCAATTCGGATGTTTAATGCTTGGGAACCTGCGCACTAAGAGAAACAAGAAACACCGTTAGGCTTATCGAGGGATTGTTTCCCCCGATTATCCTCCGGCGTGAGAGTAAGTAATCGTAGTTTTTAGGGTTTAGGAGTTGGGATTGCGTATTGAATCGTACCTTTGCGAGGGTTAGGGTCCCCTCTATTTATAGGCGTGTAACCGATAAGGGTTACTTGTTCCTTACTNTAAATATCGAAGAAAATATGGATATGGTTAGTCTTTCGCCCCTTTCTAACGAATGTAATGATTTCGGTGTTAGAAAACCAAAGTATATTAACCGAGTGCATACGGGATACAATTGGAATAGTTATAATCGGATTCATTATGATAAGGAAAATCCGCCCCCAAAGATGGTCACAGGGTACAAATTTGATGTATTCTACCCGGATCTTATTGATGGAAATAAACCTCCGAGTTACACGATTGAAAAAGATGGTAATAGTGTTGAAACGTACGTGTGTATCATTCGGTTTCATGGAGGGCTGCCTTATCAGGATATTGCGTTTAAGATTGTTAACAATGAGTGAGAGCTTTCGCGAAAGAAAGGGTTCAAGTGCGTATTTGAGCAAGGTATCTTGAGGCTTTATTTCAACTTCAAAAGTTTCAGGTATCGCCGTTAGTATATACTACATTGGTAATTTCGTATTTGCGATATTGAATCCTACTTTTTTTGGAATGCGGCTTTACATTGTTATGTTTGGGATTTACAATGTTTGCAATTTCAGTGCTCTAATTTTCATTGTGTTTATGTCTTTTAGTAGTTGTAACTAGTGTTTTTGCCTGCACAATGACTCTTTCTCAGAACTTAAAACTTATTTTTACCTTTGGTTCAATTCTCATTAAGGTCCGAAAGAATTACCATATTTTGACGATACACTTGTTACATGGTATTAAGTTATAACTTGACCCGTACCATTGAAATTACTTGTTTAGACCGTTAGATGGTACTATAGTTTTAACCTGACCCGTACTAAAGAAACTACTCGTTTTGACCCGTTACTCAGTTGAACCCGCCGAGTGAATTTGATTCAGTTATTCCTTTTATACTGTGCAACATATTTGGTTTCACAGTTCTAAAACAAGTTGAACATGATTGAGCTCATACAGATTTCTAAAACAAATAACAAAAAAGGTATGTACTTAACAAATTGATACAACTTGAGTACCACATCTCACGATAAAATCGAATTCTAATGCTAAGTACAATAAATCAATCAAGTAATAAAATTCACACAAAACTAGAATCAACTGCATCCTTCCTTTGATCCACAGATGTTTTTCCGTTAACTGGAAACATCGCCACAGGTAAAACGTATCTTGATGAGAAGTTACGGACTAAGTACTCATTCTTTGTCTCCGGATCACCATTTTGCAAAGGTCCTTGATCAAAATTCAGTTCATAACTAAGCGGGTCATACTGGTACTTAGAAGATTGTCTAGCAAGGCTTTTGTCACGATTAAAACGTCATATAAATGTCTTCCATTTTGGCCCAGCAACAATCTCGGACCACTCTCGAATCTTCTTCAAGGCGGCTATTCCTCGTGACCACCACGTTCCATTTGACTGTTGTTCATCATTCTCCGATGATGGAACTTTCTGCCACCGAATTGGTAAGCAGGACGACCCGTGGAAAATGTTTCCAATGCGTTCACCATTGCATAAACTTGTGTCTGTATATTTTTGTACTCTAGAAATGAAATGTATGTTTAGTAGATACCAAAACAGATATGAAAAAGGAGTTGCAAACTATGTTTTGTAGGATGAGATGAGCCATATTTTTGAAAAGGATAATTGAGATTTATATAATAAGTATACTTGCATAAAATAAATATTTAGGTAGTTACAAAAGTCTAATGGGCCAATATTCCATAATTAGGGAATACTTCTATCAGTTGCAACAACTACATTTCTTTTTTCGAAAGTTAAACTCACATTTTTTAGTATAGTAATTTTGTTCTAATTCCAAATTTATATATATTGCTCATTACAAATTCTAGTGCTCATAATAATATGCATAGTTATTATCATCTAAGTCGTTTAAATACAAAAAGATTGTTACTATCATATAATATAATGTTGATAAATAAGTTAAAGTCTACCATCTTTAGTTATGTTTTTATGCATATAGATAAAAGCAATTAATGGAATTTTTAAATTTTATAACTTCACTTATATCCAAAAAAATAAAAATAAAAAAATAAATAAATAAATAAATTTAGTTGTAGAAATACAATTTTGGAGTGTGGCTAGACAGCTAAGAATGATAAGTGAGTTGGTCCACTCGACCTAACAACCAAAATAATTGGATAGGTCATAACGGCAGTTTCAAGATTTTGGTTCATCACCTTTGCCAGCCTATAGTTTCATCATCTATTTAACAAACTTATGTCTTCAAGATTGGGTTCATCACCTCACTCGATGTCTCCAGATCCCATTTAGTAAATTAGTACTCCAGGTAACCAACTCATATTTTATCTTTTTTGCTTCATTACTTAAGATATGTGAATCCTATCTGTGTTTAGATTTCATAGATTATATACTTAGCGTGTCTATATTTTTTTAGTGTTTATATGGATTTTTTGTAACTAAGGAAAATATATTAATAACTATATTTAATTAACAGATAATGGCGTTTCAATGTTTTAAGATCCAACTGAAAAAGATCAAATCAGCCGCAGAAAATTGTGGTGAGCACAATGTTACCGGGATTCTCGTTCATATAAGTGCTACTGCTCTTATGTCGACTCAAAGTATTGATGTTTCTAGTGGGCTAAACTACCTTCATAATAACAACGGCAAAACGGTGGTTGTCCGTCTTTAATACTTTTAGATCTATGTACTATTTAGAGAATGATATATTGTGATTTAGAAGATTTAGAGAATGTACTCATCTTGCACTAACACAGCTAATTTAAATGTATTTAATTGGCAGTGGTTTTCACTAAATGAAAACAGAGAAGATTGTGGATGTCTTGCTTTTGCTAATGGAGATCGTGGTTGTCGATCTACATCTATAATAATACAAGGTGACATGTCCGTCCATCTCCTTTTGGTTTTCCTATAATAATAGTGTTGTTTGTACTAGTGTTTTCTAGGTAATAAACACATTCACCTTTGTGTGCCGTGTGCTTCTTCATCAGGTTTTGATTGGGTGGTGGTTATTTAGTCGATTCGTCTTGGAATATACTTCTTGTCACCACTAATCACATACACGCTCAACCTTGTCTTACACTAGGAAACGGTTCAAGCATTCTTGTCAACGCTAATCACATACACACTCAACCTTGTCTTACACTACGAAACAGTTCAAGCATCCGTACGAAAGAAGACAATAGAACATGAGTATGGAAGAGTGGAACAAGAATGTTGACCGGATCTTAGAGGTAGAGAATGGAACTGTCGAGGAGGATGTCGAGGAAGAGAATGGAATTGTCGACCGGATATTGTTCGTTTTTATTCCAATTGTCTATTACTTAAACAACTATAAGTAGTAAGTTTATACTACTGCTTATTCATACTATGTATTATACGTAGTAGTATGAACTTACTACTTCTAGTCGTTTAAGTAATGGACAATTGGAAAAGAAACAAACAAGCGCTTTTTTAAATATGTCATTACTCTCCGAGTATAAAGCTATTAAGGCCAGGAAATCTACATATTGTTATTATTGAAGTCACAAGCACACTT
Source organism: Artemisia annua (assembly GCA_014162995.1). NCBI lineage: Eukaryota > Viridiplantae > Streptophyta > Magnoliopsida > Asterales > Asteraceae > Artemisia > Artemisia annua. The sequence goes on from LBNU01029940.1 coordinate 8,798, forward strand.
CTTGAGATATATTATAGATAAGGGTAGCTCATATGTATATGTGTGTATGTTGATGCTTATGGGATTACATAACTTACGTGATTATTGAAGTAAGTTGATATGCGGAATCACCTTCCATAAAGATTGTTGGAATAAATATCATATGCCTTTTGCATTATCTTTGTTCTCCCACCTTGAAAAAATTTAAGTCCGACAAAAATCTTAATTTGCATCTCCACTTTATCCCTACTTTGATGTTGACACACATGCTATATAAATATTTGCGGGTGACATGACCCCTCTTTATAGTTTATATACCCTCCTAGTCTCCCCGTCCGTGTTCTCCTAGTCGATGTTTGGTTAGTCACATGTACATTTATCAATTTCAAGGGTCTTGCTGAGGAGTTTCAGTATATAACTTCAGTACAAATTAGAGAGGGAGGGAAACAAATCAGTTTTATACTTTAGATGATTGATGGCTGAATTGTATTATTTTGCTAGTGACGTGTTCTCCCTAAAATCCAGTCTATGAGGCTGCTCAGATTATGGGGCTGCACAAGCGTCGTTTTTCATGATGTTTTTTTAAGAGTTAATTGTCAAGGTTTACATTTGTAATGATAACTATTATGATGATCAAATGATATACATGTTGGGTCACTGAAATTACCCAAGCTTTCCTTAACTAGGATTTGAACATAAAATAACCTAAGTGTTAGATTTCCTTAAACGTAATCAAGTCACTGAGTGAACAGTCACTCAGTGAGTCATCTTCAGGATGCTTAGAACAAGCCTAACGAAGAAAGGTTTTCCATTCAGTGAGGCGGACTCTCAGTGAGTGGCATCTAAGCCTAAGAAGAAGATGATGGATTCAGTGAGTGATAACAATAGCTCACTGAATCCCCAAGTCTCCTCACCAACTATGAAGACTGAAGAAAGCAACCTGCAGACTGAAGAATAGGCGGGATTGGGAGGGAAAGTTTGAACTGTTCTAATAAAGTGCTTTATCACTTTATAAGTCAAACTTTCCTTATTTGGCTACAATCCAGCCTAAGCCTAAAAAGGTTATCTGTCTTCTAACCCAATATGGGTTGCTTTCAACAGTAAACAAGATCTTCTAAAGATTTATCTTATGAAGTCTTTAATCCATTGGACAATAGTATGTATTATACTTGTGTATAAATAGGATCATAAAGAGGAGAAAAGGTTAAGTTTGTGTAATTAATGCTTAGACATTCACAAACCCTTTTCTCCTCCAAAGAACATACTTGTACTCGAGATAGCTCGATTGTACCTTAGTTGTCACTTAAGCATTGCTTAAGTTTAGTGAAGAGAAACACACCATACTTGTCATTTCAATCCCAAGTGTTTATTCCGCAAACACTTGGGTATAATTCTTTGAATCATTTCTAATAAGAATTAAACGTTGAAAATTACCTTTTGTTTTGATTTACGCTTTATTCTTATAACTTATTTTTATCAAAGAACTTCATTACATCATTATACCATAATACACGTTTAGATTAACTTTTTAGTTAACTTAACCGAGTAAACGGGACCAACAAGTGGTATCAGAGCCTCTGGTTTATAAAACTTTCTTAAAAACCACAGAGTGCTCAAAGTTTTTAAAATCAAGATTCCTAAATGGCTAATAATGATGTACCCCAACTAGTCGATAAAAAGGGAGGAAGCTACTCTGCTACTGCTCCCCGACTTGAAGTTAGTAAATTTAACAAGTGGAAAAAGCGAATGCTTTACTACCTGAATGGGATGGAACCTTATTACATTAAGCTCATTAATGAAGGTCCATATATCCCAAAAACAGCTGAAGGTTTAGTCAAACCTGAAGGTCAATGGACTATAGATGAGAGGAGGGTGGTCAACCAAGACCAACGCCTAAAATGCATCATTATATCATGTCTTCCTAACGATATAATGGAATCAGTCATAAACTGTCCTACTGCCCAGCAGACTTGGACTGACTTGGTTTATAGCTATGAAGGTCCCTCAGATACCAAGGAAAACAGGGTCATGGACCTGAAACTTGAGTTCAATACTTTCAGGGCCAAAGACACTGAAAGTCTCTCATAAACCTATACCCGCTATAAGACCCTCCTAAATGAACTGACCAATGATGCTGTCACCTTGTCTAAGCATGAAATCAATGTTGGCTTTGTCAACTGTCTCCCTGAGAAGTGGTTAAACTTCTCTCAGGGTATGAGAAATGCTAATAACCTTCAAAATCTTGAGCTTCCTGAAATCTTTGGAAAATACCTCTATGAGGATAACTTAATCTCAAAGAGATATCCTGAGACTAAGAAAGCTCGAGAAATGAAAAAGACCCTGACTGCTTCACCCATATCCACTGCTTTCTATTCTAATGGTATTGTGCAGAACTACCAAGAAAACTCAGATGATGAGCCTGATGAAAGAAATAGTGAGGAGTACTTGAATGATTTGCAAAATGAATTTCAAGAAAGAGCTCTCCTTGCTAACTCAAAACGTTTTATCAAAAGAAACAAAACTTTTTCAAATGCAAAACCAAATGAGAATGTTGAATGTTACAAATGTGGTAAAAGAGCCAAAGAGGCAATTTTGCTAAAGATTGTTTCTCAAAAACTCTTTCAGAACCATCATACAAGTTTTCAGGAAATCACTCCTCAGGAACTGGCAAATTTCAACCCAAAATGTTTCAGTCTCCTCAATATTTTCAAAATCACACAGAGAAAAGTTCTCAAAAAGATTTTGAAGCAAAGTATAGGAAAGCAAAAGCCAAGCTTGCCCGTCTTGAAGCTGCTCCCTCAAACTCTCAGTCTCCTCAAGCTAGCAAACCTACTCAGAACAAAAACAAAGGGCTGGTTGCTGAGACATATGACTGGGATGAGGAAGAAGTATCTTCAGAGGAAGAAGAAGTTCATGTCAGTGCACTGATGGCACTCTCAGATGACAACAAGCTTGCAGTTGGCAAAAGCAGTGCCAGAAATGGAGAATGGGTCAACATCACCATGAAAAAGGTAAACATTTTACTTTCTATGGATGATGAATCAGATTGGCAATCTTATATGAACTATATCAATGTCGATCTTAAGTATGTTGAAGAGCAAAGGTTAAATCTGTTTTCAAAGTTTAACAAACTCTCATATGAATTAAATAAGTGTAGGGATGAACTTCTTGTTTTAAAACAAGCTAAGCTTGAAAATGTTACACTTCAAATTCAAAATACTGAACTTGTAAAACAAAACCATGCTCTTCAAGAAGAACTTAAGAAAGAAAAAGATGTCATAGAAAGCTGGACCAAGAAAAATCCTAGAGTCTATGAAACTGTCAGTCTCAACCCTAGTACCAAAAGGAAGGTAATAGGAGAGGATCAACTTCCTGAATCCTCTGAAGGGACTCCAAGTCAAAGGATTTTCTTGCCTGCTGGCACATTCCTTGCAAAAGAGATGAATCCTAAGTTAAAGGACTGGATTGAAAGACCCAGTCCTGAAGGCAATATGCCTAATTTTGACACAGGAAAGATCTTGATGCCTGAAAGTCAGGCCATTAAGGAGTTACTCGGAGTCACTGACAATGCCAGCAGTGCTGATGATGTCAGTGAATCTGAATCAATACCCCAAACTCCTTTACCACCACTGAAAGTGCTTCAGGGGGCTGAACCTTGTTCTAACATAGGACCTCCTGTCTACTCTCAACACTCTCCCAAGGAGAAGGTGGGACTAGGCACAACGATCCTGAAAAACCCCAGTACTAAACAAAACAAGCAAATTGCAACTCCCACTGAAGCTTCAACACCTTCCATCTCTACTGAGATTAGTGATGCCGGCACTGAATCTAAGGTTGATCAGTTCGCTGAACTAGTCAGGAAGTTAAGTGAAAAGCTGGAATCAAATGATAACACCTCATCTAAGGATAAGGAACCAACTTCAGCTTCCTCTAGTACAACAAAAACAAAGTCCATCAAAAAGCCACTCAAGAGGTGTGAGTTATATAGTTACACAAACCACACCACTGATAACTGCTACAGAATCCTGTTTTGCATGATATGCAAACAAGAAGACCATATGACTTCTGATCACATCTCTTTTGTCACATCTTTGAAAAATCAAGCAAACTACAAAGCTCAGGCTCACAAGTATGCTTCAACATCAAAGCAAACCCTGAAACCTAAAGTTGTGCCTCTTAAACCTTGCACACATTGTGGTTTCAATGACCATCACCCAATTGACTGCCTTATGTATCCCTGCTGTGATATATGTGGAGATCCTTCCCATGATGCTTCAGGACATGATAATGTCATCAAGGCTAGAAGAGGACTGACAACAAATGTCTCTCAGCCATCTGAGTCCTCTTCAAGCTCAAGATGCACAATTTGTGGAAGCAAAGTCCACTCCACCACTGAACATGAGTCCATTAATAAGTTTAAGAAATCCTTGAGGCCCAAACCCACTAAAAGGTGGGTCAATAGAAAGAACTAATTCAGTTTACTATGTGTGCAGAAACACGCCAGGGAGCCTGTGTGGCATCTAGATAGTGGATGCTCAAGAAGCATGACTGGCATGAAGCAGTATCTGCACAAATACATAGAAGAACCAGGACCTAAAGTAGTATTTGGTGATAACTCATCAGCTCCCACTGAAGGTTATGGCTCAGTAAACTGCAATGGTATAGTTTTCACAAGGATAGTGATGGAAAATACATAGTTCAGTTTGATGATAAGAGAGGAACCATCTTTAATGCCAACAAAGAAGTTGTGTTGATTGCACCAAGAAGAGATGATGTCTATGTCTTAGACATGTCAACACTCACTCAGAATGGAACTTGTCTTTTTACAAAGGCAAGTGAAGCAATCAACTGGCTATGGCATAAAAGACTCTCTCATCTCAACTTCAAACACATTAACAACCTAGCCAAACAAAACAAAGTTATTGGCTTGCCCTCACTGGCGTTTTCCGAAGACAAACCTTGTTCAGCATGTGAAAAGGGAAAACACCATAGGGCCTCATTCAAAACCAAACAAAATTTCTCAATCAAAAGCTGTCTTCATCTTCTCCACATGGATCTCTTTGGACCTGTCAGTCCAATGTCCATTCACCATGAGAAGTATACCTTGGTTATAGTGGATGAATACTCGAGATACACTTGGGTTTACTTCCTGACCAAGAAAAGTCAGGCAGCTGAAACCATCATGTCTTTTGTCAGGAACATTGAAAACCAAAATGACATTAAAGTCAAACAAATCAGGACTGACAATGGGACTGAATTCAAGAATCAGGACCTTGAGAACTTCTGTGATGAGAAGGGAATTTCTCAAAATTTCTCTTCTCCCTACACTCCTGAACAAAATGGAGTAGCTGAAAGGAAAAACAGAACTCTCATTGAGGCAGCCAGAACAATGTTGAATGGGTCAGCCCTTTCTAAACACTTCTGGACTGAGGCAATCAAAACAGCTTGCTACACTCAAAATAGGTCCATCGTTGTCAAAAGACACAACAAAACACCCTATGAGATATTCAAGGGTAGAATCCCTGACATCAGCTACTTTCATGTGTTTGGGTGTCCTGTGTTCATTCATAATCACAAGGATCACCTAGGGAAATTTGATGCCAAGGCTGATGATGGATATTTCTTAGGCTACTCACTGGTTTCTAAAGCCTTCAGGGTGTTCAACACTAGAAGACAACAAACTGAGGAAACCTATCATGTCACCTTCGATGAAAGCACTGAAGGCATTCAGTCTTTTAACTCTTCAGTGGAAGAAATCGGGATCGACAATTCTTCAAGATATCCTCCTGATGAATATCATCCTGAAAACAACTCTTCCACACAATATCAAGTTGATGCAGATTTCTCATACTACATCATCCCTCACAACCTTCCTTATCCTACCATCAGTGAGTTCGTTGAAGCTCAACAAGCACAAAATCAGATATCTCATATTGAACCCGAGAATCTAGAAATTGTTGAAAATGACATTCAAAATGAACTCACTGAAGACCAAACTCCTGAGGAACCTCAGGCACCTACACCTGAACCCACTCCACCTCCAAATCAGGCCTCAACAAGCTCAAATTCCTACCCCAGACCTCAAGAAAGATGGTCTAGACACCAACACATTGAGCTTGTTAACATCATTGGTGAACCTGTCTTTGAGGGAATGCTCACTAGAAGGATGGCTGCCAAACTTACTGCAGCCTCAGCCAATGAATGTCTGTATGTTGGGTTCATCTCAACCATCGAACCCAAGACAGTGAAAGAGGCCATGAAACATCCCAGTTGGGTTCATGCCATGCATGATGAACTTGAACAATTTGACAAAAATGATGTCATGACCCTGGTTGAATGTCCTCAGGGTGTTTTTGTGATTGGCATGAAATGGGTGTTCAAGAACAAAACTGATGAAAATGGCATTGTGGTCAAAAACAAAGCAAGGCTTGTTGCCAAAGGCTACAATCAACAGGAAGGAATTGACTATGAAGAAACCTTTGCCCCTGTTGCTAGAATGGAAGCCATCAGGATCTTCCTTGCTTATGCTTCTTACATGAACTTCAAAGTTTACCAAATGGATGTCAAAAGTGCATTCCTAAATGGTAAACTTAAAGAAGAAGTTTATGTTCAACAACCTCCTGGATTTGAAAGTTATGAGTTCCCTAACCATGTTTGCAAGCTTGACAAAGCTCTCTATGGTCTTAAACAAGCTCCTAGGGCATGGTATGATACTCTCTCAGCCTTTCTAATCCAAAACAAATTTGTCAGGGGAAGAATAGACAATACTTTATTCATCTACAGGACAAAGGAAGATGTGATCCTAGTTCAAGTATATGTTGATGACATCATCTTTGGCTCAACAAGCTACAAACTGTGCAAACAATTTGAGAAACTGATGACAAAACAGTTTGAAATGAGCATGATGGGAGAGCTCACATACTTTCTTGGATTACAAATCAAACAGACTGATCAAGGAATTTCTATCAGTCAAGAGAAGTACATCAAAAACACACTGAAAAAGTATGATCTCAGTGATTGTGCTTCTGTCAAAACCCCTATGGTCCCTCCAAACAATCTTGGTCCTGATCTCACTGGTAAATCAGTGAATCAGACCATGTTTAGAGGAATGATAGGCTCACTGATGTATCTCCTAGCCACAAGGCCTGACATTCAGTTTGCAGTATGCTTATGTGCAAGATATCAGTCTGACCCAAAAGAATCACATCTCACTGCTGTGAAAAGAATCCTGAGATACCTTAAAGGAACTTCAAATCTTGGTTTGTATTATCCTAAGTGCTCTGGATTTGATCTTAAAGGTTACACTGATTCAGACTATGCAGGCTGTAACATGGATAGGAAAAGTACCTCAGGATCCTGCCAATTCCTTGGAGGAAAACTGGTATGTTGGAGTACAAAGAAACAACAGTCAGTAGCTATGTCTTCAGCTGAAGCAGAATATGTAGCTGCAGCTTCCTGTTGTGCAAATGTACTATGGATGAAAAGTCAACTCAGTGACTATGGCATCCATTACAAAAGTGTCCCTATCTTTTGTGATAATACCAGTGCAATTGCCATTTCCAACAACCCTGTCTTACATCAAAGAACCAAACACATTGATATAAGATATCACTTCATCAGGGACCATATCATGAATGGAGAGATTGAATTACACTTCATCCCCACAGAATATCAGCTAGCTGATATTTTTACTAAACCTCTGGATGAGCCCACTTTCACAAGACTGAAAGCAGAATTGGGCATGTTGGACATTGACAGTCAAGACACTGAGTAAATGTCTTCCAACATATTGTTCTCTTCAAGGTCCCTGAACAACCCTCAGTGAGTTACATGACCCAAAATAAACTCACTGATGACTCATCTTCTCAGGGTGCCCAAGACACACTGAAAGCATTCAATGCTTTAACTAAATGCTCTAAGTATTTAGTTAGTAAATGTCCTAGGTTGGTAACTGAATTCTTATTTAATATAGGAATATATGTCTTTTACCTTTCTGGCATCCACATCTTGGGCCCCTACATCATCACCACATATCCTACTTGGCTTTAAATGCCTTCTCTCACACATAATATCTTTGGATATTTTATGTGTGTGACATCATCTCTGCAATATACACTTTTGCAGAACGCGCAACTGTTCAAATGAACAGGTGCGAAAAAAGAGGAAAGTGGAGTGGTGGCATTTAATGCGGACTTCAAACGAATTATCTATTTTGATTTTCAAAATCATAAATCCTTTGAAATTCCTAACCCTAATCCACCACTCTATAAATATCCCCCTCTCCTTCTCCAAAAACACACACACAAAAACCTTTAACGAAACTCTGCTCAAATTTTTCAAAAAGCAAAGTGTGTGTATCTTTTAACCAAAAACAAGTTTGCAAAATATTTTCTTGATCAAAAAGGATTCATATCAAGATATCCATCTTTATATCAATCCTCTTGATAACATATATATTACTTCACGGCAGCGATCTTGTTGGATCCAACTTGTGACCATCTGGTAATCTATATCTGCCATTAAATTTTTTTTTCAAAATCTTTTATTGACTCAAAAATGGCAACAGACCAAGGAATCCAAGTTGCACCTCAATGGGCACCTTTGACTCCGGGTGATGTAAACTTCAAAACCAACAATGTCGTAGGCAATTTTTCATATCCTTCAAATGTTTCTGCCTGAAAAGACATTGTTAAATTTCTATACAATTGCCCTTTGAATCAGGCCTTCACCTCTACACCCTATTTTCAGTACCACAACTACCTCAGGGAGTTGTGGGCAACTGCTGTGGCCTATGACCCGTCACCTCCCACTGATAAGGATGAACAA
>LBNU01029940.1:31526-51137 GCA_014162995.1 Artemisia annua
AAATCATATATGATGTATCATATATGATATTACATATCATATATGATATGATATATCATATCATATATGATACATCATATATGATTTTCTCGGCCACAAAAAAAAAATGTGAAAAAAACGAAAAAAAAAAAATTTGTCGAAAGTATATCAAAGTGCCCGTCTATAGAAAGATAATTAAATGCTCGTCGCGATGATGTATTTATTTTTGCTTAACGATTAACGGTTTAAGATATATTTAAATTATAAAAAAAGGGTGAAATATTAAATGCTTTTAATCTCAACCATTGATTTCTTTTTAGATGGATGGTGGGGATGAGTCCCTTGGTATGTGAGGAATGTTTGGTTTTTTAAATAACTCAACTCTTATTTAATAGCATTAATTTATGTTTGAAGAATTTATAAACCTTAAAAGCTTTATCTATAGTAGGAATAGGTTCATAATATGAAAAGTTTTAAAAATTAATGACAATGTAGGAGGTGTCAATTTTATAAACCTTTTTAAAATGTCAACCATAGTGGATGCTCTAATGCTCATGAACTTAACGAATAAAACCATATTTATTTTCTCTATCTTATTTTCTCTTTTTACAACTTCTCTTCTTCCGTATTTAACACGGGAACAATGTTTAAGTTACCAAATAGAAAATTTGATAAATGACTTACTTGAACTAGTTAACACAAGAGGTGTTTGGCTTATATGATAAACTTAGTTGAACTTATATGATTTTGGCTTATATTTAATAAGCTCAAATACGACTTATTTTAAGATGTATGGGCTTTATATGAGTTTATTTATTTATTTATTTTTGAAAAGCGCTTTACATGAGTTTATTATATCAATAAACTCTTATAAACTCAATTCAAAGCTTATAAAATATAAAAGCCGAAATCAATAGCTCATAAATACGGGTGGAAATGAGCCGAGCCGCTCGTGAAAAGCTCGGGATCAGATCGGTAAAAAGCTCGAACAAGCCGAGCCTGAGCTTGAGCCTAAGTTGCGGCTCATTTATTAATTGAGCTCGAGCCTGACTTTACATAAAGCTTGATGAGCGTAAACGACACTACGATATTTAAGTATTAAATATGTATAAAACTTTATGCATTTTTCTTATAAGCGAGCTTATTAACGAGCTAAATGACAAGCTTATTAACGAGCTCAAAATAGATATATTACGATCCGAGATCTAATTTTTCATTGCCAAATTGTATAAAAGAGCCGAGCCCGAGCCTGAACCTATATAACATACCACGAGCTGAGCTCGAGTTTAAAAAATAAAGCTCGAGCCGAGCTCGAGCCTTATAAAACTTAACGAGCCGAGCTCGAGCTTTGAAAAGCTCGGGCTTGACTCAACTCGTTTCCACCCCAATTAACGAGCTTAAACAAATATATTACGAGCCGAGATTGAGCCAGTCATAAACTCACAAATAAACTTAAACAAACACCTTAATAGTAGGTGGCCTAACATTAACATGTACAAACATCATGGATAGGGGTGTTCATGGTTCGGGTAATAAACCGAATAAATCGAACCGAACTGAACCGAAAAAAGCCGAACCGAACTTATAACTGAACAGAATTTGTCAGAACCAAACCGAACCGAATTAAAAATTCGGTTTTCGGTTTGGATATGGGTTTGGCTCTCTGAACCGAAAACCGAATTTATATAAATATATATATATATATATTTTTTATATGTTTATATTATTTTATATATAAAAAATGTCCATTAAAATTTTATACTAATATAAAAAATACTTTTTTTTATGCTTGAATTTTTTTTTTTGCCAAAAATATATATAATCAAATTAAAAAAGATATATAAATAGTGTAATTCAAGTACAAAATTCGGTTTTCGGTTTTGACCCATAATCGAAACCGAACTTCGGTTTGGTTCGGTCACAGATATTTTCGGTTCGGTACTGTTTTCGGTTATGACCCAATTTTTTTTTTAACCGAACAACCCGAACCGAATAAACCGATTAACCGAGGACCGAACCGATGAACACCCCTAAATTCATGGACTCGGTTTACGTTTTACAATAAAGCCCAGTAAATAATAATTAAGCCAAGCCCAAGATGAAAGCCCCATTTCCAACCACATAAAGCAGGTTCATTTGAGTTGTCTATCTCTCTAGGGTTTTTGGCAAACAAGGTTATTAAGCGCCGTCGTTCCTATCACAACCTTCTCAAACCCAAATCATGGCGGTCGGGTATTATTTCTAAACTCAATCTTATTTTTTTATTAATATTTTCATTTACTGATTCCTGCTGTTCACTTTATATGCTTTTTCATTTGTAGTTTAGTACTTAATAGTAATGTTATTGTGATTTACTGATTTGTGTTGTTTATGCTGTTAGTGCATTATGTTTAGTAATTTTAGTTGGGTACTGTATTATGTACTGTTGATATTTTTAATATAAATAATGTTGGTGTTTATGTTTTGAGTGTTTTTTGATAATTTAATGTTCATTTTAGTCATTAAATGATTTATAGTTTTTATGTTGTTTGTTACTTCAAATGTTTATTTTAGTCATAGAGGGTGTTTGTTTAAGCTTATATGTGAGCTTATGAGCTTATTTAATTTTGGCTTTTATTTCATAAGCCTCAATTTACCGGCTTATGTTGGGACTTATTGGCTTATATAAGTTTATTATATCATAATAAAATTATATAAGCCCACAAATCTAAAAATAAGCCAAAAAAAATTGGGGCTTATGAAATATAAGCCGAAAGACAAATAAGCTCATAAACCACATAGAAGCTTAAACAAACACCACCATAAGTTGGTTTGCTGATTTTGTGCTTCATGCTATTATCTACCGACTTTGTGCTGTTTGTGCTTTTTTATTTGTGTTGTTTGTCAAGTCATTGTTTAAAAGGTTCGTTTTAGTCCTGATTTGGTTCACTGATTTGTCTGGTTCTTGCTATCACTGATGTGGTTACGCTTCTAGTTTGTGATGTATTTCAAATCAGTTCTTCGATTTTAGTGGTACTTTTGTTAATGGTTTTTGTTAAATTTGTGCAGTAAGAACAAGAGAATTTCCAAGGGAAAGAAAGGTGGAAAGAAGAAGGCGTAAGTATTCCTTAAGCTATGTTGGTTTGAAGTGTTTATTTGGAATTGTTTTCTGATATATGCTTTTGTTTTTGGTGTGTTAATTACAGAGCTGATCCCTTCTCCAAGAAGGACTGGTATGACATCAAAGCCCCATCGTTGTTCACCACCAGAAATGTTGGCAAGACCCTTGTTTCTCGTACTCAGGGTACCAAGGTGAGCTTCTTTTTATGCTGATAATTCATAGTTTTATTGTCTCGTGTTGGTCATTGAATGATTTCATTGTACAACACAAATCATTAGACTTAGGAAAATGTTAAATTTGCATGAGATTTTTGTTAAAAATCAAAATATGAAATGAATACTGCTACTAAGTTTAATGATTAAATTGGCATGTAATATCTCCAATCATCAGTTTGGAACCTGAGATAACCCCATTTTTTTTTGTCTTTGGTTTGCTGATTTCAAGCTCTTTTTAATCAACATTTTTACATGTGCATCTGTTAAATCACCTTAAGTTTTGGCATTTTATAATTGTGTGGATGTGAGTCAGATAGAGTTCAACACCCTCCTGCGTAGAAAATAAGTTTTGTAACCACTTTTATGCTAGCATATGATTTAAACAACTAAATTTAAGTGATGTTAATAGTCTGTCAGGACTGACATTGGGAACAATGGATTTGCAAAATCATTTTTTTGGGTTTACTCAGGCCCCATATATGAATTCATGTAATATTGCATTATTGCTAAAAAAACCTTGAACTTAATGACGTCCAATTATATTAGAGTTACCTGTGAAACTTAATCTGTAAAGAATGCATTATCTCCAAAATCTGTTGTCCAAATGCATTTTGGCCCAATTTTTGCATCAATGTAAACTTTCAACATCTGTAGGGGTCAAATTTCTATTGCACCCATACTCCATGTTATTGTATGTTATCCAAAAAGTTGTGTTAGTGGTTACTTCACTGAACCAGATTTCAATGTATGCATATTAACTTATGATTATGATTAATATCTTATCAGATTGCTTCAGAAGGATTGAAGCATCGTGTGTTTGAGGTATCTTTGGCTGATCTTCAAGGTGATGAGGATCACGCATACAGGAAGATCCGTCTGAGAGCTGAGGATGTTCAAGGAAAGAATGTGTTGACTAACTTTTGGGTAAGACAAGAATCTTTGTTTATTTGTATTTGTTTTGGGACAAATCACATTGAATGATTAACTGTATTAACTTGGCTTGCAAATCTCTTTCCAGGGAATGGACTTCACCACTGACAAGTTGAGGTCGCTTGTGAAGAAGTGGCAATCTTTGATTGAGGCACATGTCGATGTCAAGACAACTGACAACTACACATTGAGAATGTTCTGCATTGGATTCACAAAGAAGCGTGCCAACCAGGTGAAGAGGACCTGCTATGCTCAATCTAGCCAAATCCGTCAGGTATTATCTCTTCTTGAATTGATAAGTATGTTATGCGTGTTTTACTTGTGAGTAGCTGATAAGTAATAACTTAAAAACTTATTCTCATGTTTAATGTTATACTGTTTTGGTTTTTTAGATTCGTCGCAAGATGAGGGAGATCATGGTTAATCAAGCACAATCTTGTGACCTTAAGGAGTTGGTTCAGAAGTTCATTCCTGAGTCAATTGGCCGAGAGATTGAGAAAGCAACATCAAGCATCTACCCTCTGCAGAATGTCTTTATCCGCAAGGTCAAGATCTTGAAAGCTCCCAAGTTCGACATCGGCAAATTGATGGAGGCAAGCTTCTAATTGATCATCCGATTTTCACTAAATGCAATCTTATAAATATATGTTTTTATTGGTCTAGTGTATATCTGAAACAGTTTGGTCTTTTGTGATAAACAGGTTCATGGTGATTACTCAGAAGATGCAGGTGTAAAGATTGAGAGGCCTGCTGAGGAGGAAGTCGTCGAAGAAACTGAAGTGATTGGTGCCTAAATGAGATTTTGTTAGCTCTATTTTGCCTTGCTCTTTCGTGTTATGGTAAACCCAATGTTATTTAATTAAAAAGTCGTCATGTATGTTTGTTCTCTTTCGGTGGGGATGTAACAATCTGGATTTTGTTTTTATGAGATTAGATTTTGAAATTGCATGAAAATGGAGAATGCACCTTTATTAGTTTTTGGTCCCTGTTGGTGTTTTATGTACAAAAATTTATGGTCAAGGGTCACGGGTAAAACTTACTGCCTATATCGTGCCGTGTTCAATATTCAGTCCCCTATCCAGCATTTGGTAAGATGAAAGATAACAACGCGATGGTTGCCTGGTATTTCATTGATCAAAATAGTGTCATATTGAAGTAGTGTTATATTTCTACACCAGTTCTAACATTTACAGGCAACAGTCCCAGTTCATTTGTTTGTTTTTGGCCATTTAAATATGTAGTGACAAGTCAATTTTTTTTTCCAGCACACATTTGCTGTGAAAACAGCCTTCTTTGTGAACAAAGATTTTAGCAAATTACTCACATCAATCTTTGTGAACAAAGATTTGTGCCAATTTGCGAGTCATTGACTCGTTTATAACAAAGAATCTCATCACATTATGTGCATTTATCGATTCTATACTAAAAAAAAAAAATGATCCGTTGCTGTTATCGACCATCGCCTTTTAGTTAACTTCGCAACATAGCTTTGGCACCCAATGGCAGGTAAACGAATCGACCTGACCAAAACTTGAGTTCGAATCATTTTGAGCGTCATTTTCTAAACACTCACTTGATTCGCAAGTACAAAAGCTCACACACTCTACTTGTTTTCTAAGATAAGCCAAAATGAAATAAAGCTGGAGTCGAGCTCAGCTTGCATTCTAGATAAATTAAATTTTGACTCTAGCTTGACTTTCCAAACAACTCAAGCTTGTGTATTTATTTTTTGCTCATTTACAGCCAAAAGAAATTTTCTTTAACAAAAAAATATCATTTATGCAATACAACAAAGGGGAAATTGCATATATACCCACTAAAATATAATATTTGCATTTTTTCAAAATACAAATTTTTAATACACAATGTACAATTTTGTTTAAGCATGTCTTGGGTATATGTGAAAATATGCAAATTTTATGGGCAATAAGTTTTAGTGGGGATATGTATGATTGCCCCTAAAACAAAATGTAAAAAACTCGAAATTTACGCGTACGATCGGAGATATATATATATATATATATATATATATATATATATATATATATATATATATATATATATATATATATATATATATANGTAAAAGCTCGAGTGAACTTCCGGCATCTATTACATGAAGATTGACGTATTTAATAGATTTCTTGACTCATGGTCTTTGCATTTAACTCAGTACAATAACTTTTACTAACCCTGAGATGAAATGTTCTAAACAGAATCATAATAAATTAATATTGCCACTCTTCTGGCATCCACTTCTAGCGAAGATGGATTTCAGGGGCAAACATCATTCTAATGACCTATGTCTAACATATCATTGCTGTGCTTACTCAATCCTAATGTTAAGTTTCTTATCATTCGTGTAGTTGTAGATTACAACCTGAATTACGGTGTCGGTATCCTGTGAGGACTGTAATTAGGATATCTAACTTGAAATAACCTCGTTCCTAGTTGGAATTGAAAACTGGCCTCGAGAGTCCATCTCTAATCATATACTTGACATACCGCAGCGCCATTTATCTTCAGTCGCGCACGGAGGATTGCTGTTGACATGACCACTTAATTTCCCTGGATTGCTGAGCGACTCACGCTGTGTCTGCTAGAGATACGGCTTCACGTGACTGACAGATTGTGCCTAGCTCGACCTGCTTCACCTTTGATCGACAATGGGCTTGCTTTGATTGTGCTGAGGCCGTTGCTCGTTCTGGCTGGGTTGTAGAGATCATAGGTTGTTTTGTTCAACTATGATGCTTAAAGAGTTGATGTTGGTTACAATGCCGGACCCGTCGATCACCTCTCGTGTTGAACCACTGTTTGATGCCTTTGCTTAGATAGCTGGCTTGTCTCGACCTTGTCGAGTCTGCTTTTTGATCTTTGCTCTGACCTATAGTAAAGTGCCATGGAGGTCGCCGTACTTGCTCCTGATTCACCTGTACCCACTCGCGCCATCTCCAGGCATGAATGTAGCGCTCCCCTTCTCGTCTGTCCGCTCTAGTCTGTTCGTCTGCCCGTGACGGAGTCAAGTATCTTTTTGACCTTCATCGAATCACATCCCGCCCACGCTCTGCGACGCACCTCTCGCTCATTGACCCTCCCTCGCCGTGTTGTCTCGTCCTAAGTTTATAAGAAAAAATGAACTGCTACATCCCTGCCGCTTGTACGCCTCGCTAGAAAACATTCGACCAATCCGCTTTCAAAAATCTTAACCGAAACTCGTATCTCGACTTTGCAGCAATCACTACCTACCCCTTCTCTTTAGGAACAACATCCGTTAACAAATTAGAACACCTCGCTAGGGATGTTGAAACGGCCCTCGCAAATGCTTCTTTCAACTCCGCTCAATGCCAGTTAACTTCTCGTATGCGCTAGGACCGCGCAACCGCGCTGTTGTTTTTCAATCAAACTCGTACGAAGCTTTTTGCACAACTCCGTCCAGAAATATCCTTGTTCAATCGCCTGAAGCCTTATCCACATCGCTACGCCAGCAGGGTTTCTTTCACTCGAACTCCGCTAACTACTTAAGCTTTGAACTGTACTCGTTCCTGTATAGTTCTTGCCAGACCTGAGCTCTTCTGAGATTCACAACGAGACAACAGTAAAGACCTATAAAGCTAACTTAGTAACGACTTCATGAAATACACAATAACCGGTACCAAACAACTCAACCCCCAGTAATCTAGTAACTACTCAAAACCAATACTCTCAGACTCTGATACCCTTGTTACCGCGCCTCATCACTCAAACACACCAATCCTCCCCACGCATCTCACTAAGACCAGAGAAAGATGTACGAAAGTAGCAACTCGGAACCTCTTGATCTGGTGACAATTCCCCATAACTTGTATTGCTTCGAGACAACTAAGGTTTGTAAGGCTTAACATCATATATATCACGGGATAAGGGTTACCCTGTACCAAGTCTACCGTATTACTGGATGGGCTTTGGAAATAAATAGTAAAATATATCAAGATAATATAGAGTAGAACAGAAATAAATAAATACAATGTATGACGACACTTTCATTTAGTGAAACGTGATCCATAAATCGCATAGATAACGATGGAGCATGACGCATGCGCTAATGTATATAGAGATATGAAGTATAATATATTCATCCAAACCTCACTCGATTCGCACTCAACTTTACTAGTGTCTCATGATCCTTCTACACTAGTCACCTTACATGTAAGGCTGATACCTACATCCATACTATAATTTACGGTTCCCTGTATGTACTTGTGCGAGGAAATTAAGCTAGTTTACTCTTAATTTTCTGGTGAACGTCTTGTTATTGATAAGGAGATTGGTTCTTGCTGTAAGTTGCATACCCTCTCTAGGTTCGCCAGTACTTTAGGTATTCCACACCATGACTCTGAGTCGCCTCCTAAATAGCGTCCTGCGCCACAATTCTTCTCATTCCGCTCTGGCTCTCACAACCCGATAATCGGCTCGTCCAAGCCTGTAACCTACCCATAACAGTGAGTGCCTGTAGACAAATAGCGTAAAGATAACCAAATCCATACACCTGCCTATGCTACCTGCAAGGTTGACTCAATTCCTTGGAGCTTCTCTCAGATTGTGTAGTTGGACTCTGACTCTGCACGCTAGTGGCCAAACCGCAGCGGCGACTTGGCCTTCAAGATACCAAAACTTTGTTCTTTTTTAACTTCACATCGCTCTGCCATGCTGGTCCCCTCCACTTCTACTCTCTACTCACACTCAGCCTTTTCTCTCCTCACAGATCAATCAAGCGGACTCTGGATAGCTCCATGGCACATCTCTAAATCCTCTGTCATACATCGTTAGTGAACCCGAACCGTCCCACATCTGAAACAGAACGAAGAACCTCGCTCCGTCTCACCGAAATTCTCATCACGAAGTCGGTACTGTCTCTTTAATTCCAACACCTCACTTCACAAATCTTCGCTACTGTACCTGGAAGGCTCTTACCCGCACACCGAGCAAGCAACTTCATCGTCGCCGAGACGCCTTGAAACAAAGGAAGTAGCAGATACTCTAATAACTACATTACCCCTCACGCATCGCCCTTAACTACTTTCTTACGCCCTGTCACTACATTCCACATCTCGATCGTGCTAATATAAGACTGTCCTAGGCTTACGCCGCATGCAAATGGCGTTCGAGAACAACATCTACAGATGCATTAGAACCGACTCGACTTGTTTTCTCAAATAGCGGTATCTCCTGAGTCCTAATCCGTTCTATCTATATGATTTTTTTAACAATCTGCTGTAGCTATCGGTATAACGTTTCACTTCTGAATGAGAAGTCCGTAGATGTACTAATCCATTTGTTTGGCTAATAGGGTATTCATTACAACGCACAAAATCTTAGCTGTACTGATTCAACCCTTATTCTAAATTGGAATCTTAACTCTCAAATTATAAAGTAATATATAAAAGAGTTGATTGCTTACTTCATAAAAGTTGCTATATCAGCATATAATTACTATAGATAATGGTATCATTTAGTAAATATTAGCATAGATAAAAAAGTTGCATATAATTCACGCAAAAGTGGTGCACTAATATGTCAACCGACAGTGCTCATAAAATGCAATTGTTGCATTATAATCATTCACTAATAGTCTATTATGCTTCTCCGTTTTGCTTCACCCGTGTCACGTTTTGAGTGATTTCTTCAATCATTTCTAATAGTCAAAGGTTCTAAATGGTCATAACACTTGTTTCCAGAGCTTGCCAGGCTTAAGTTATGCCACAACTAAGTAACCTATACACCATAAATCGTTTATCAAGTAGGGTCAAAGCTTCCACTCTAAAAGAATACTGTGATATTCTGCATTAAAGGGTGGAATTCCATAAGTAAGCTCGAAAAGAATAACCCAACAACGAGCAAGTGACTGTTGTACCTACAGAAGGAAAGTACTACCACAATAGTATAGTAGATGCACTAATTCAAACAAATTGATCTAAATTTGAGAGGCAACTAATAAAATTTCTAATCTGATTGGTGAAGTCATAGATGGAAGCTACTAAACGTACATCGCTTCGTTCAATGAGAATAGAACCGAAATACACTTAAAACTTTAAGATCTAAGTAGTATAATCGACGACACGTTTAGTTAATAAGTTGGTATAGATTTTAGAAGATAAAGCACTAGGGTGCTGACTGCTGGTTCACGGCAGTGTCATGAAGTTGAGCTCTTCTTTCATTTTATAGTCAAGCTGCATCGTTTTGTGATACAAGCAAACTATAGATCTAAATCCTGTCTTAGTAAAAAACAGTAGTTCAGCGAATCTCTCTAAAGTTAATTTATAATTTTAGGAAATGATGAAAACAAGGGTTCCATATATCAGTGGGTTAAGAACACGACGACACATTGACAGAAAACAAGGGAATCATCATGATGTGTAATGTGGGGTCGTCACTAATTTTGTAGGATATCGATGACTATAGTACGATGCATACATCTTTACTCACCGATGCACTAAATATTAATCAAATCAATGCACTATACAATTACTACTAACTATGGGCTGAAGGGTATTATGTATCATAGATGCATATAAAATAAAATAGATGCCCTAATATTACTCAATGGATGCACTAAGATTCAAACAGATAACTAACATAACATAACACTGATGCCTAACGATGTTTCAATCGCTCGGCTAAATCATTAAACAAATTATGGAGACAAGTATTTTCCACGTGCATTATCATCAATGGGATGGTCTATATGTATACTACGCGATAGCAGTTAAATAATATCATACTTGCTAAACATCAACATTATATTAGGCTGCCTATATAAATACCATTGATGCACGTTAATCTATATACTAATTAGATGCTCCATCATAAATATTACATGATTTCTACTCATATTCTACATTGTTATACTCACTGATGCTCTATATATGTCAAGACGATATTCTAAACATACACATTCGTGCTTAGTATTGTCGTAAACAAGCACTAATCTCAACTATCATATCATGTAATATCGTTATAAGTAAGTGCTATACTGATTCATCATAACTTATAACCTGTATATATAGGGTAGGGTTCTAGAGAAAAGTGTATTTGGATAGAAAAGTGAGAAAAAAAGTTATAGGGTAGATTTTGCAAACATCTTAAACTTCAAGGTAAATTTAGAAACAATGCAAACAAATACGGAGTAGCTGGTAACCATCATATACAAACACATAGAGTTATTTGTTCTCCCTCAAAATTCAAACACACACACACATTCACGATTAAAACCCACACAGTCACCATCACCACAACCACCATCGCCACCACCTTCCATCGTGGAACCACCGCGTCAATCTTCACACGACCACCATAACACCGATGGACAAACAGTAAGATGAGCTACTCTATTTGTATGATGAGACGACTCACCGTCACCACCACAACCGTCACCACCGTCTTCCGTCATGCAACCACCACGTCAATCTTCACTCCGTCGCCGTCACACTGTCGCCGGTTAAATAAAATTCATTCACAAACGCTACATCATCAATGATCTTCTTCAGGTTAGTTAATTATATAGAACACTTTTAAGTATATTATATAAATTTATTTATTTATTTATTTTAATGTTTAGTTATTCATAACAAAATTGACAAAAAAAAAATGCATAAAAATTGTGTTTATTAAAGCTGCACACCATGTGTTTGATAAAATGTCTGAGTAAGATTTTATAACTGTGATGCACTAATTTACAGTATATGCGTTAATTATTGAAGGATATGACATCTTTGCGTAAATTTGCGCATCAGATTACATGTTAGGGCATCAGGTTGTTTTATTGCATCTGTGTTTGTAATTGTTGCATCATTCTAAAAAATCATACTTTGTATTATTGTTGAGTCATATAGCATATTAAGGCATCATTAAGTATAATTAGTGCATTGTTAGACATACTAAGGCACGAATGTGTATGTTTAGTACATCGTTTGACATATTAGAGCATCAGTGAGTATGAAAGTGAGTATGAGTAGGAAATCAGTAAGTTTGATTGGTGCGTCATTATATAGATTAAGACATCAGTGTGTATGTTTAGTGCATCGATATGTATGTTTATTGCATCGTCGGTTACAATGACATCCATTTGTATGATTAATGCATCGTTGGAAATACTTGTGCACCTATTTGTATGTTCAGAGCATTGATGAACACGTTAGGGCATCAGTGTGTATGTTATGTTTAGTGTATCTGTTTGAATGTTTAGTGCATCATTGATAATATTAGGGCATCCATTTTTATTTTAGTGCATCGTTGAACATACCTTATCCATATGTTTGTATGTATAGTGCATTGGTGATTAAGATTAGTGCATCGGTGAGTAAGATTGGTGCATCGTATAGTGCATCGACAATACAATGTTGTTGCTTGCTTTCCGTTGATTGTTTGCCCTTTGGTTTTCGGTCAATGTGTGTCGTGTTTCTTACCCATATAATGTAGCCCTTTGGTTTTCCGTCATTCCTAATATAAGTACTACTTGGAGATTCGGGTGAACTTCTGGTTGTTTTATGACAGTGATTTAGAGCTCATTTGCTTGCCCAAATGNTCTGTCATGCAACCACCACGTCAATCTTCACTCCGTCGCCGTCACACTGTCGCCGGTTAAATGAAATTCATTCACAAACGCTACATCATCAATGATCTTCTTCAGGTTAGTTAATTATATAGAACATTTTTAAGTATATTATATAAATTTATTTATTTATTTATTTATTTTAATGTTTAGTTATTCATAACAAAATTGACAAAAAAATGCATAAAAATTGTGTTTATTAAAGCTGCACACCATGTGTTTGATAAAATGTCTGAGTAAGATTTTATAACTGTGATGCACTAATTTACAGCATATGCGTTAATTATTGAAGGATATGACATCTTTTCGTAAATTTGCGAATCAAATTACATGTTAGGGCATCAGGTTGTTTTATTGCATTTGTGTTTGTAATTGCTGCATCATTCTAAAAAATCATACTTTGTATTATTGTTGAGTCATATAGCATATTAAGGCATCATTAAGTATAATTAGTGCATTGTTAGACATACTAAGGCACGAATGTGTATGTTTAGTACATCGTTTGACATATTAGAGCATCAGTAAGTATGAAAGTGAGTATGAGTAGGAAATCAGTAAGTTTGATTGGTGCATCATTATATAGATTAAGTCATCAATGTGTATGTTTAGTGCATCGATAATGTGTATGTTTAGTGCATTGATATGTATGTTTACTGCATCGTCGGTTACAATGACATCCATTTGTATGATTAATGCATCGTTGGAAATACTTGTGCACCTATTTGTATGTTTAGAGCATTGATGAACACGTTAGGGCATCAGTGTGTATGTTATGTTTAGTGTATCTGTTTGAATGTTTAGTGCATCATTGATAATATTAGGGCATCCATTTTTATTTTAGTGCATCGTTGAACATACCTTAGCCATATGTTTGTATGTATAGTGCATTGATGATTAAGATTAGTGCATCGGTGAGTAAGATTGGTGCATCGTATAGTGCATCGATATTACAATGTTGTTGCTTGCTTTCCATTGATTGTTTTCCCTTTGGTTTTCGGTCAATGTGTGTCGTGTTTCTTACCCATATAATGTAGCCCTTTGGTTTTCCGTCATTCCTAATATAAGTACTACTTGGAGATTCGGGTGAACTTCTGGTTGTTTTATGACAGTGATTTAGAGCTCATTTGCTTGCCCAAATGATGCAGCTTGACTAAAATGAAGAAGAGTTCATTTCAGACTCTCCTGAACCAGCAGGTCCAGCACCCTATCTTTGCTAAATCTATAATTTAGTACTAAAGTTGTCGCTTATACTTAGTATGCTTAATGTTTGTTGTATCGGTTCTATGATCTTGAACGAAGCTAGTACGTTAGGTAGCTTCCAATCTATGACTTTCACCAATCAGATTATGAAATTGTTATAGTTGTCCAATTTAGGGCATCAGTTTGTTTGATTAGTGCATCTACTTATACTATTGTTGTAGTACTTCCTTCTTGTAGGTACAACAGGTCATTGCTCGTTTGTTGGTGTTATTCTTTTCGAGCTACTTATTGGAATTCCACCCTTTAATGCAGAATATCCACAGGTATTCTTTTAGAGGTGGCAACTTTGACCCATTTACTTATAAACGATTTATGGGTTATATGGTTCCTTTAGTTGGTGGCATAACTTAAGCCTTGCAAAGTCTCTTAAACAGTGGTTATGGACCACGTTTAGAATCCTTTGATCTTAGAAGATGATGAAGTGAAATCACTAAGTGAACGTGAACAAAAATCGGAGAACATAATGATCTATTAGTGAATGATTATTAATGCAACCATTTGCATTTTTAGAGCATCTGTTTGGACATATTAGTGCATCCATTTGCGTGAATATGGAACTTTTTTTCTATGCTTATTTAGCGTAAATGTTACTCATAGTTAAAAGCTGATAAGCACTTTTAAGTAAGCAATCATTTTTATTTTTACTTTAATTTGAGATGTTATAATCAATTTAGAAAAGGTTGAATAGCAGGTCAAGATTTTGTGCATATACCTATTGAAAACAAATTTACATCTACTTATTCAGAAGGTACAATATACATACTAAAGATTTTAAAAGAAATATGATAATAAATGAAATCAGATATACGTATTTTGGAAAACAAGTCAGTCGCGTCTTCTAATGCATCTTGTAATTTGTTTCGAAGGCCATTTGCATGCTTAACTAGACAGTTCTCTATATTAGGGCATCAATGTGTAAGGTTAGTGCATCGTTAGAAATATTAAGGCATCTATATGTAGTTATTAGAGGTATCTGCTACTTTCTTTTTCTTCAAGGGTTCTGGCAGAGATGAAGTTGTTGCTCTTCTTATAAGAGCCTTCCAGGTTAATAGCTGAAGATTTTTGAATAGTTTTCTGTGAAGTTAAAACATACTACTTCTTAGATGAGAATTTTGAGACGACAGCTTTCTTCTTGTTCTTGTGTTTCAGATGGTGGATCTGTCTTTCTATAACTATTATTACAAAATTTTAATGTTATTGTAGGCTTACCAAGTCCCTTGATGATCTTATATCAGAAAATATGTTAGTTAGAAGTAGAAGTAGGACACATGTCATAGCGGATTTGAATTAAAAAAAAAAAACAAGTTTTTTTATTTGACCAATTCGGGCCGCTGCCTTTTTTTTGCCACTTTACTGCATCAGATACCAACTAAACATTGGTGCTAAGAAGCTCCAAGAATTAGTCAACTTGTCATACATTTATCATTTTATGGATTTTTATTTAGCTAATTTTTTTTACAATTCATGTTAATTTTGTTATTTACAGGTAACTAAATTATCGGGGTTGGTATGATCCAATGCTAATGAGAATTAATTTTTACGCAGATCTATTTAATCTCAAGTCATGGGTTGGGAAACCTAAAGACTGGCAACCTAGAGATATGGCAACTTACCATGCAGAACCAATCTCCTATCATAACCAATTTACAAGAAAATTAAGGTAAACTAGCTAATTTCCTCTCACAAGTTACATACATGAACCTAAATTGGATAATAATGTATTGAATATCATGCCTTAATGTTAAGTACCATGTAATGAAATCATGATACACTAGTAAAGTTATGGCAATCAGTAGTGTATGATTATGTATTACTTCATATCTATTATACATTACTGCATCAGCATGATCCATTGCTCTATCTGTTTGTTAGATTAGGGCATCCATAGTGTAAGATTATGAGACACTAGTAAAGTTATGGCAATCAGTAGTGTATGATTATGTATTACTTCATATCTATTATACATTACTGCATCAGCATGATCCATTATTCTATCTGTTTGTTAGATTAGGGCATCCATAGTGTAAGATTATACATTATGCATTTCTATAAGACATTAGTGCATCAGCATTATACATTAGTGCATCTGTATTATACATTAGTGCATCAACATTATACATTACCGTATATGCTTTTTACATTCATATTTTTTGTTTCATACAGTCATGTGGAGAACTACTCCCAGAAAGTGAAGGTAATATTTATTATGTCTGTGACCTGATGAGATCAAGTGGATGAACAAGTGGCGCTGACCAGCGAGTAGATGTCAAGTTACTTAGCGGAGCAGGTTTTGTATGAACTGACGATGAAGATCCTGAATTGTACATTATTGTTGTCTTTAGGATACCCATTAAAGGTTTCGAACCTCTTTAACAAGTTCCGAAGTTGGGTTCAGAAGAATAGTGCTCGTGATAGTGAATGCCTTTTGTTTGGACAATTTATATCCAGAATTCAATCGTTAATGTATGTTGGCTTAATATGATGTGTTTATCAAAAATAAATTATTATCAGTGTGCATAAAGTTCCTTGTTACTTTTGACCAGAGTTTAGTACCCCTGTTGAAACTTGAATTAAACTTGTTTGAATTTTTGGTGTAAATAATGAACATAGGAACCTAATTGCAAAAAGTGGTGCAACTCCTACGTCATATGATTAATCTTGGGCAGTTTAAAATTTAGTCTCGGGCAATTTATAATTCAACACGATTAGGAAGTGAAAACTCGTTGAGCATACCAACACTAAATTCAAGAAGCAAGAAACTACACAAGCTTACGTGTGTTATAAACATCACCAACAGTAGATTTAGAAGGAAAGAAGCAACAAAATCTTACATAATATGTATACAAATTTGTTCACCAATAAAAACACTATCATGCCAAAAGTCAATAAAGCAGAAGAAATGATATGATCTGATCTATGTATTTGTATCGTCCCATGTACCATCTTAAAGATCTGCTATTCCTGGAAACCTGGGAAAGGGGATTACATCCATGATGTTGTCCATTCTTGTTGCAAAAAGAATAATCCTCTCAAATCTTAGACCGAATCCACTATGCTTCACAGTCCCATAGCGACGCAAGTCCAAGTACCATTCATATGGCTCAAGTGGCAGCCCCATCTCAAGAATCTTGCATATCCATTGAATAAAATCATGTTCTAAGCATCCATTCAAAGTAGTATTATCTCCATGAAAGATCTATTACATGTCTCATGTTCATTTTCAAGTGAGATAACTTTTATGAATGAACGTTCCATGTTGTTCTGTATTATGTTATGCACTTTAGCATCCACTCCAGACACTGTCAAACATATAAGTACAAGATTAGTAAACTATGTGAATTTATAGAAAACGTCCATAAAATACATCAATTACAAACAAAAGGGAAACATGATAAAATATGACACAACTTTACTATATCTGTTTGATGAACTTTAGTGCATCTGTTTGAGTCAATTTAGTGCATCCGTTTGGTCAAGTGAATGAATTTCAAATATAAATCAAACGAAGCTCTACCTGATGTGTCTTGATTTGACTTCTGATACTCATACATCAAATGTGCAGTTTAGTACTCAAAGGGCATTTAAAATATTTGCTAATCATTAAGAAAAAAGCTATTGACAATAATTTAAGTTGATATAGGACACCACGTAAGAAGCTGACACTAATTCTCATTGAAAAAGATATATTTGAAATTTCAAATACAAAGATTAATTATCATGAAACGTTTTATCACTTAGATTACGCGGTGTGATAAACTTTAATACAAAAGGCAACAGCAGGGCATGCAACTATATGTATCATGATCATTTCGCTGCAAGTTGTATCACTTTTCATTGCTTNCATGCAACTATATGTATCATGATCATTTCGCTGTAAGTTTTATCACTTTTCATTGCTTGTTTTATGAAAGTCCAAACATGTTTGGCAATTAGAAAGGTAAATATCATTTGTGGATTGACACTTGTAACTTAACTAATTACTAAGCTAGTATATAGCATCACGGATAAGGAAAATAAAAATAACAGAAGCTTAATCTACCTTCTACGCCTTTGCCAATCTCTGAAAAAGGTGATGGACCGTTGCCCTTAGTGAATTAGAATTCAGTTTGCTGCTCTCAACTACCAATCACGTACACAACAATTGACCAGCCAAATACAAATGTCCTATTAAAATTCCACGTATATATGTTGCAATTAATTTCATATAAGATATTGTAATCCTATTCTTTTTGTTTGTAGTTCCTGTGTTGCAACTTATATTTATCAAGGATTACATCAAAGTCACTTTAGATACTCTAACTACTTTTTATATGAATGATACAGTGTCATTGTATGTTGCATCCAGTGTGCGTGTTTGTCAAAACCATGCATCTATTACTGTAACGACTAAGGTTTGCATCTTATGGATTCTAGTTGCACAAACGAGTAAACAAAAAAGTGCAAGAGGAATCACAAATATAACCACTAATTACCTAACCACTATTTCCAGCCATCATGTTACATTAATCTTTTAGCGAAATAATTGGCGGAGAGCCATAATTTATACAAAAACTGAGACAAGGAACTGGTGTATTGAATAATTAGCAACAAGTATACAAGGTTAAACAAATTAATAAGCTTCAAATAGTCACAAACTAAAAGTAAAAGAACATATAACTGATGGCTTGTAAGAGGGTTTTAGGAATATTATCGTAGTTCCTCGTTTGTACGTATTCAACGTGATTAGTGATCAGACTCGGATCCACCTTTCCCTACAGAATCTGTCATCTCCTCGCAATCAAACTCTACACTCGCAGTGTAAAATTAGTGCATCACAGTTATAAAATTTAATTTAGGCATTTTATCAAACACCTTGTGTGCAGTTTTTGTAAACATGATTCCAAGTCATTTTTTTTTTCAAATTTGCTTCAAATAACTAAACTATACAATGCATTAGGTCACAAAAGCACTTAAAACGATACATCAATGAACAAACATGATGATTACCGAATCAAAATTCATAAAACAAAACCGTAACTCATAATAAACAAATAATTGGTACAAATAAACTCTAACAAACACTTATATCAACTTTATTTTTGGTCTTTGATAACAAAACTAACAAAATTAAAATCGAAAAAGGTTTAAAACCTTACTTTGATCAGCGATTTATGACATTAGAGCGTGATGATTAAGTGAATCTGATAGGAGATCATGTTTATTGTGTTAAAATTAGAAGCAATAATCATTGGAAAAAATGAGAAGCGAAGGAGAACCAGAGAAATGAAGAAGAGGAAAAAAAGGAAAAATGAACAAGTTGAGCATTTTATATGATAGAGTAGCAAATAGGGACGAAATTACAATACTTACCCTTAAAGAATAAAGGAAGTTACAATGAGGCCCTTGTAGTTGGGGAAAAAAAATGAGGGGAGATGGGAGGGTGTGATTTGTACACTTTTGTCACTTTTCTACTAAAGTGGGCTTTTCTAAAGATCCCACCTCTATATATATATATATATATATATATATATATATATATATATATATATATATATATATAT
>LBNU01029940.1:51942-66174 GCA_014162995.1 Artemisia annua
GAATGCCGCATGTACGAATCCCGTTTCCCAGAAGTAGACATGGCAGTAATGATCCAAGTCAAATCCATAGGCGAAATGTGCGCCTACGTCTCCTTACTCGAATACAACAACATCGAAGGAATGATCCTCCTCTCCGAGCTTTCGCGACGTCGTATTCGGAGTATAAACAGTTTAATTAAAGTAGGGAGAATTGAGCCTGTTATGGTGCTTCATGTTGATGAGGAAAAAGGCTATGTGAATTTGAGTAAGAGGAGAGTGTCTGAGGAGGATGTTCAGATTTGTGAGGATAGGTATAATAAGAGTAAGTTGGTGCATTCGATTATGCGGCATGTGGCGGAGACGATGGAAATTGACCTTGAGGTAGCGGTTTTAACTTTATTTGTGTTTTGTGAGTTGTTTGTGTTGATGATGTGGAATGTTTGTTACTGTAGGATAAATAGACGCGCGGTTTAGGAAAAATGAAATGTAGGACGATAGTTAGAGGTTACTTTTTGCCGAATGATAGTTTTGTATTAGGCTAATTATTTAATGTCCATAAATGAAGTAGATTATGCGGAATGTTTACTACGGTTAGTTAAGCAAATGCGTAGTTTAAGAGTAAATTGGTGCAATCGATTATGCGACATGTGGTGGAAACTATGGAAATTGACCTTGAGGTAGCGTTTTTAACTTTATTTGTTTTTTGTGAGTTGTTGTGTATATGATGTGGAATGTTTACTACGCGTAGATAAAAAGATGCACGGTTTAAGAAAAATGAAATGAAGGACGATACTTAGAGGTTACTTTTTGCCGAATGATAGTTTTGTATTAGGCTAATTATTTAATGTTCATAAATGAAGTAGATGACGTGGAATGTTTACTACGGTTAGTTAAGCAAATGCGTAGTTTAAGAGAAAATGTTATGAAACATGATAATTATAGATTACTTTTTGCAGAATCCTTGAGGTAGTGGTTTGATCTTAATTTGTGTTTTGTGAGTTGTTGTGTAGATGATGTGGAATGTTTGTTACGGTAGGATAAAAGACGCGCGGTTTAGGAAAATTGAAATGTAGGACGATAGTTAGAGGTTACTTTTTGCCGAATGATAGTTTTGTATTAGGCTAATTATTTAATGTCCATAAATGAAGTAGATTATGCGGAATGTTTACTACGGTTAGTTAAGCAAATGCGTAGTTTAAGAGAAAATGTTATGAAACATGGTAGTTATAGATTACTTTTTTTCAGAATGACAGTTTTGCCGTAGATTAGTTATTTAATGTACATAGTCGATGTGGAATTTTTGCTACGAGTATATAAAAAAGCGCACATTTTAAGAAAAATGAAATGGAGGACGATAGTTAGACATTACTTTTTGCGGAATGACGGTTTTGACATGAAGTAATTATTTAATGTATATAGATGATGTGGAATGTTTACTACGGTTAGATACAAAAGTGGAGAGTTTAAGAGAAATGTAATGAAGGACGATAGTTAGAGGTTTATTTAATGTATATAGATATAGAGGATGTGGAATGTTTACTACGGTTAGATACAAAAGTGCAGGGTTTAAGAGAAATGTAAAGAAGGACGATAGTTAGAGGTTACTTGTCGCAGAATGACAATTTTGTGTTAGACTAATTATTTAATGTACATAACTGAGTAGGTAACGTGGAATTTTTAATAAAAAACACACAGTTTAGGAAATTGTTACGAAAGACGATAGTTATAACTAGCTTACTTTTTGCATAATGACAGTTTTGCCATGGACTAATTATTAAATGTACATAATTGAGTAGATGATGTGGAATGTTTACTACGGTCAGATAAAATAACAGACAGTTTAGGAAAATATGTAATGAAGGACGATAGTTAATGGTTACTTGTTGCAGAATGACAGTTTTGTGTTAGACTAATTATTTAATGCACAGTTTAGGAAAATGTTACGAACGGCAATAGTTACAACTAGCTTACCTTTTGTAGAATGACAATTTTGCGCTAGACTAATTGTTTAATCTACATAGTTGATTAGATGATGTGGAATGTTTTCTAACGTCTCTCACACCAGACAAAAAACCACGCAATTTAAGAAACATGTAATGAAACCTAATAGTTAGGGATTATTTTTATTTTTATTTATTTATTTATTTATTTTTTTGCAGAGTGACAATTTTTCACTAGACTAATTATTGTAATGTGCATAATTGAGTATAGATGATTTGGAATGTTTACTAAGGTCAGATTAAAAAAGCAAAACATCTTGTTTAATTAAAAACAACATAATAGTTACGGTTCACTTTTTGGAGGATCACAGTTTTGACGTAGACCATTTATTTAATGCTTTGGTTAGGTTTACTTCTATATTATGATTAAGGATTTAAGGGCAATATGGTAAGCTTGATATACATGTGGCCGAAACTATGTTGAACTTGAGGTTATGTTATGGAGTTTTGTTTATGACTATTGATTAATTTGTGTTATTTAGGGTGAGTAATAGAGTAGATGGTGTGAGATGTTCTCTAGTTTAATATAGTATTGAATTTGAGTATATATGTGGCGATAACGTGTAATTGTTAATATTATGTGGATAATGCTATGGAAATGGATTTTGAGGTAATGTTATGGTTTTTGTTTTGATGTTGAGTAGATGATATGAATTAAATGTTTAATGTTTTAGTATTGGTTTGAGTTTGAGTATCTATGTGACAATATTGCGTAGTGCGGTTAATAGTTAATACTACTATGGAAGTTGATTTTGAGGTAATTTTGTGAATTTTTTCTCTAATCAAGTTCGTTTGTAGAAGGTCATAAGTTAAATATGAAATTAAAAAAGCGACTGTAATTTCATCTGAAATAAGCATTTCCTGTTAGTAAATGCTGAAGCAGTTTGGATGACACAAAGCTGCGTCTACAAACTAAGCGGATAAGCAGAAAAATAAGCAATTCAAAACGCTCATCAATATTGGTTTGAAATTTGAATTCAAGTATAGATATGAGTACTGTAAGGCGTAATGCGGCTAGTTTTATGGAGTTTGGATGAGTAGATTTTAAGTTATAGGTTTGTGAGGTGTAAGATTGGGGTACATTTGTAATTTTGTATAATTATTCCCTTTATGGTAAGTTCTTGTTACAACTGGCCTAAATTGAAAATAAATGTATAGATTGTTATAATGTTAAACGCTAATGTTCATGTTAGTGAATGAGTGTAATGCATTAATTAAAGGGACGAACATTGGTGGTTTTGTGACTTTTGTTTTGGCAGAAGAGCTGTGAGTTTGTCAAGTAGTTAATCTCAAGCTGGAGTTACCTTAACCTTATGAGTTGCTGACGTGCTTCAGTATGACAGTACCTTCTACTTGCAAACTAACGATGAGAAATGTTCCGTTAGCTCTAGTCTAGTTGCGCCTTGTTAACTAGCGATGATAAACGATTCTTAGGTGTTATTAGTATATATCTGCATCACTTCTTTGATTATATGAAAGCTACGATTTATAACTGCAATTCTTGTTCTCCGACCTGATATATGTTTAATCGTGGAAACTAATTTGTCTTGTAATCTCTTCAATGATAGGATCTGTATATTCATGTTGGGTGGCCATTGTACCGGAAGTATGGCCATGCGTTTGAGGTGGGGTGTGGACAACACTTTTGACGGAATTTTTTCATTCACTGCTAGACATTGCAGCACTCATCTTATATTTGTGGTAATCAATTGCAGGCATTCAAGTTGGTTGTGAATGATCCTGATTCTATTCTCGATTCACTTACCCGTGAAGTTAAAGAAGCCGGTCCTGATGGAGTTGAGGTACATGCTATCCTTATTACATCCAAATCTTTCATAGACCTGCTAGTATACATTGATAATCGTCCTTTTATAATTTACTCACTATTAGGTGACGAAAGTGGTTGCTGCTTTGACAGAGGAAGTCAAAGATTCATTAGTAAGGAACATTAGAAGAAGAATGACTCCACAACCTTTGAAGATCCGGGCAGATGTTGAGATGAAATGCTTTGAGTTTGATGGAGTCATTCACATTAAGGTGTCATATTTATTAGCAACTTACAATTTTATAAGGTACACTCAGTATAAGTGATGCCATATTTTTACCTTACTGTGATGTAGGCTGCCATGCGAAAGGCTGAAGCTGCTGGGAATCAGGACTGCCCTGTTAAAATTAAGCTGGTTGCTCCTCCAGCTTATGTTCTTATTACTCAAACTCTTGACAAGGTAAACTTAATGGGCGGATTGACTAACTTCGAAAGAATGTGTTACTCAAACATTTGTTGCTTCTTTAGCCATTCCCTGATGTGTNAAAAAAAAAAAAAAAAAAAAAAAAAAAAAAAAAAAAAAAAAAAAAAAAAAAAAAAAAAAAAAAAAAAAAACAAGTAAACAATGAACGCACCAAGCGCTGCTATAAATCTTATTTGTAACAGGAAAAACTTCAATGATCGATTGTGCAAGTGACACCCTATCTATGAAACCATGGATGCTTATGTCAATTGGTGTCACATGCATGAGGATGGTAATACATTAGGAAGCAAGTACACTAGATTCTAGTGTAAAATCTTCTATGATGCATTATCATCTTTCTGGTTGTGGCGTAATTGAATAAAGTAGTTGGTGGTTGGATTAATTTTTTGGCGCGTCTTATCTATCTTTGAGGGTTTTTTCTATTAGAAATAAGTATCAGAACATGGCAGGTTAGGATGGTCAGTCAGGTAGCACACATAAGGAAAGTAGAATGATGCAGCATACCCCTTCATATTCTTCTGGTGTCTTTCGTCTATGCTTCATTTTGCTTTATATACGTTAACCACTTTCTTGCTTGCTGCTTTTCATAAGTCCACATTTTGTATCTATATCATTTATCATCTTTGTATGAACACAAAAGTTTATACCTGTATCAATGAAGTAAATATCTCAGCTAGTATTCCTTGTGAAACATCTCTCGTGGTACTAATGTGAGAACAGGTCCAACCATCAGATGATAGATTAAAAGGCCATTTGAGAATATAACAGCTAAAATCAGTGGAAGCTCATAGGGTTTCATTCTTGTAAAATGTAACTCTTATGAAAGAGTCACCCCCTTTCCTTACATTTAGGTTTTATACCTGGAAGAAGATCCTCATACTATACTCTGAAAGCAGCGTAGAGATCTTTATGTATGCAAGTAATTATTTTTCTTTAGATGAGCCCACCAGCAGTCACGGCACATGCTCGAAACGGGTAATGCTCTCTCATATGGGAAGTTGGTGTGGCCCTTACAGGATAATAGCAACATGAGTCTTCCATTATTTGGGGAAGTATTTTGGTTGATAACAAGCTTGGCACCCCACTACTCCCTAGTTATAGTATATTATAAACATAGCTTCTGAACTGATCAGAATAAGTAATTGCACACAAGTGTATCTTTCATGTTAGAGTAGTATTTTAACGTGGCTATAGGCACATTACCTGACATCATAATTCATTTTCTGCCAAATCATTACCATGGTTTCCACCTACTGAGCTTCCTTTAGGCCTATGCATGTGAAACTTCAACCATATTGAGAAGAGATTTTGTGATAGCTTTTGTAGTCTAATTGGTTAGTTTCATATTCTGTCTGCAATGTTATCTTTTATTCAGAAATTAATTGTAGGTTTGTAGGATTTTGAGAGCTGTTAGGGTATTAGGGAATATGAACGATACTTATTTCAGTTTTACCTTTGCTTTGCCCAATTTTTGTAGTTCTTGATTGGTTTTTGACAACTTGTACGTCTTATGGATTTAGATGCAGTGATTGGAACACAGTCATCTGTCAGAATATATACATTAAAATGAAGAAGTTTTTGTGTCTTTTCTTTGTCATCTTTTTTTGCCTCTTTTGATGTTTTGCTAGTGACCTCAAACTAATAGAAACCACTAGTGCGTTAATTTGCATGCACATGCTCAAGGGTGGTAATCTCTTTTTAAATATGAGAACCTTTGATGAGTCATAAGATCTAATGGTCCTGTTTGTTATGGGTACCGGATCAGATCTGAGCAGTGTTGTAAAAAGCGGCCTAGGCGGCCGCCTAGGCGGCGCCTAGGCGCTAGTCGGCCCTTCACCGCCCCGATTTGCACCAAATCGGTCAATCTAGGCGTTTTGGTCAAAAGGCGGTCAACGAACCGCCTAGGCGGGACAAATCGGCCAAATCGGCCTAGGCGGCGGGTCGGTCAACTCCGGTCAACGCCGGTATAACTTCAGATCTAGGTCATTTTTTTTTCATATTCACGCCTCTTTTCTTGATTTTGTTTTAATTTGAGTAGAGAGAAGAGAGTGAAGATGAAGTGAGCACATTTCTGGTCTTGTTTTCTTAAAGTGGAACTAGAGAAGTGTGGAGCAAATAGAGAGCAGAGAGAAGATTGAAGAAGAGGGTGAAGAGAGAGAGAGAGAGGAAGTGCGGCTGTACAACATTTACCACATTTCTAACCCTAATAATAATATAATGGTTATGTTGGTTTATAAAAAAGTTAATTTTCTTGGCCCATTAAAAAGCTAATACAAAGCCCAACAAATAACTAGACCAAAACTTGTACAAAATCACACATAATTGTTAATTTTGCAACATATACAAAAGATATATATTAAAAAATAATGAAAACATTAATAAAAATATTTAAAAAATATATAAATTATGCATATTTTATACCAAATACATATAATTTTAAAAATTTTATATAGAAAAGTCCAATCCGCCTAGGCGGCGGCGAATTCCGCCTCGAAGGTGTTCGACCGCCCCGCCTACGCCTAGCGAGTTTTGCAACATTGGATCTGAGTAGATATTTTTAAGTGTGATTCATGTTATGTTTATTTAGGCGTCTTTCTCCTATGTTCTTATTGGTATAGTATGGCTTATTTTTGACGTTTAGGAGCAAGGAATTTCAGTTCTTACCAAAGCCATTGCTGCTTGCACCGAAGAAATAGAGCTTCACAAGGGAAAACTCACAGTAAAGGAGGCACCCAGAGCGGTCAGTGTCTTTTCTAACTTTTAGCTTGCAATTTTTCTTTTTTATCTAAAGTTTGTCTATGACCAATTTTAGAACATCTTTTTGAACACTTACAAAATCAAAGATAATTCATATTTTCATATTGTAGTTGATTTATGTGTTATGATCTGTTGGTTCAGGTGAGTGAACGTGAGGATATATTGCTGGCTGAACGGATGGCTAAGCTAAGTGAAGCGAATGAAGAACGTGAAGGAGATGACGACAGTGAAGAGGAAGAAGATACTGGAATGGGAGACGTTGATTTGGACAAACAGCAGGAACTTTAGGCGACAAAAGAGCTGAGCTGAGTACGTTTTTGAGAGGTGTTTTTCTTCCAGTTTGTTTACTAGTATTTTATTTCATTCAAATTTTGTTTGTGTCAACCAAGTAGTCAAATAGAAACTTGGTGCCAATATTTGTCCATCAATCTGACGACAACTACAGTGTTTGTTGTTTCTGGACCTTTCTCCATTTCATTGAGAGGATGAAACTATGCCGTGTCTTAACATCATATTTGTTGATTTTGGACACACTCGAATGCTGTTATGTTTTTTGCTTCTTGAGTTTTTGGTCATTTGCATATAAATATCTTCATGTTGTATGGTTATGGCATCCAGAGAAAAGTCTGTTGATTGTAACCACTGTCCTGTCTCTTATCCATCTTGATATATTAAACTTGCACATACGGATATGTTATATGTATTTTCGACATTGAGATGCCTATGATGTTGCTTCTCGAGTTCTTGATCATTGAGATGTCTTTCGACGCTATCTTAACATGTGCCTCAACAGCACGTGTTAGACGATTCCTCATCATATCTGTCTGTAAAATAAGGATTTTCTTAGCTTCCATTTCCCTAGACTTATATTTCGTAACAAAACTCTAAAAACAGCTGAAGAGCTAGTGTTTTTCAAATATTGTTTTTATAGAAAAGATACAACGTTACATACACAAAAAGCTAAAAACAATCAAATGTCACAAACAAAAAACTTGTGGGGGCATATAACAACAATAACTATTTGCGTGATGAGCCCAAACGTTCGTTTTCTTCCGCTTGTGGCTAACGATAATTGACTTTGGAATTGACGTAGCAAGAAAATTCCAACAATATTTAATATTGAAATTATCATTGTTTAAAAAAAGAGGCCAGTATATGTATAACTTCTGGTTTGACTCTCGTCAATTTCCGGAACTGGAGTTTTGAGAGGGTGTAGCAAAATTCTTTGGTAAAGTCTTGCACAATAATTTATTTATTTTATTATACTATTTATTTATTTGTTTATTTATTTAATATCATAAGCATAAAAGAAAATTTTGAGATAGACTAAAGTTGCATTATAATGNCACAACACAATAACACATGATTTTTTGATGCTAGTCTTTCTGAACCAATATTATTGCTAGTCATTAGTCACTGATTTCCGTGAGTGTCAGGTGACATTTCTATAAGGACCCGCCTTAGCTGTCATAGCGATCTTTCGACAAGAATTGAATTGAACCTAAACTTATATTCCTTTGAGATCGAGACCTTCCTTGACCATATTAGCTCGTGCCCTTCTCAGCTTTCAATCATTTTTAAATATCTGAGAAAATCGCAGCAAACAACTTATTTTTTTAGAACGGCACCGCACTTGAAATTTGACCCCCCGAGTTAAACCATTCAAACGGGCAGGCTCCAGGACCCGAACCACTAGGAGAGACCCGCGAAAAGAAACCCCTAGAACTCACGCCGGCTTTGCACTAGGAGGAAAATCCAGATTTTCTTTGTCGCTTGCGAGACTCGAACCGGAGTAAAACCTCCCCAAAGCTCCAGAAGGAACTCAGGTTGCCAATTGAGCTAAGTCAGTTGGTTCGCAGCAAACAACTGTAGTAAATTAGCGCAATAGTTGGCACACACTTGATCATTTTTAAATAGCTACAGTCCAATAATATTGATTTATGACATACATAAAAATGGGATCATAAGTATATGTAATATTCCAACGACAAACTCATGTACCTTAGTACCAATAATTATTTGCTTCGATTCTCAAAACCAGGAATTACGTTGAACCAATAGTTGTGAATGTTCTTTGACCACACCAAATAATATATCATTGGGGTGGATATCAAGTTATCAACCACCTGAAAAATTCCACATTTCATAAAACTAAAAAACTTTTCAATCAAAGTAAAAAATCATATATTGCAATCGTAAAAGTCTAATATTAAGCCAATTCAGTAATTTGAATTGGCCTATGATCTCAGACTATATTTAAACATAAATTATACTAAGTATAAAAAGACTCACTGATAAGAAATCAACGAGTATCCTCAGCAAGGTTCATGTCAGAAACATTGTCAAGAAGTCAAAGAAACTTTATGATATACTCGTTAGATGATCCAGAGTAAGCTAGTATGTAATACGTACAAGAACTAAACGCTGAAAGACGAAGGTTCATCAAAGATCGACAACGCCCTAATGATCCTTTCAGCTCTCTGAGCCAACCAACAGAGCTTAGCTCAACATATCTCTTAGATATTTAGGCCCGGACTTTTTAAGATAGTAAATGAGCGGGATAAAGTGTATCCTTGAGAAATTCAAAGACAAGTACGAGTTGGTGAAAATGGTTGAACAGTTTTCATCACTTCAAAAGCAAATTTATTGTGTTTCCAAAAATAGAAGATGTACTTTACCAGTAAATGCTTGACACGTGTCAATAACACTCATGTGACATCCTCGTTTGTCTCTTACATAAAGAATGTTGGTCGAAGTAAATGCTATCTCTTCGATATTTATTGTAACATTTAGAAGAGCATTTACTCTTGGATTTGAATTCGTTATAGTCCTTCTTTTGTTTGAGTTTACTTGATCAGAGAGTAACAACTTATTGTCATTCAATTAAGTGTTTATCGATCTACAAGACACTTTGTAATTCTTTTATTCATTCAAATATGATTCATACGTTGAAAAGTTTATCCTTGTGTCTTTGTCTTAAATACTTTTCATTCATTGTTTTACTTACTCATCCATGTATTAGGAAACTATATCTAACATGAGAAATCAATACGAAAACATAGAAATCATCATGGTTTAAGTAGTCGTGCTGCATTTATTTAACATCGTTTGTTCTAACATAATGCAGATTCTTAAGAATCATTGCTACCTTTGAATAGCTAACTTTGCCTTTGATAAAAGTGCGCACGCCCCAATCACGACACCAAAAGATCTATCGTATACAAGTACGACGATGTAAGGAGTTCGAGTTTGTAATATTACCCAACAATTTGTGGTTGTAAGGAAAAAAATGATTTAGATCCCTTGTTTTGCTTTAATTTGGGAAAAGGCAAATAACATGATAGCAAAGCAAAAACAAAAATAAAAATACTATTTAACTAGTAACTATTCATGATTTTAAACTACTTTTATGATGAACCAATGGGCTAAACTTTATCGAGCCAACCTTTTTCTTAGTGGTCATGAGAACAAACTAATAAAGAAAGTGTGTGATTTGATTTCCAAATTCCAATGATTCTAGGACATATGGTAGATGGTATGTGTAATTTTCGGATGTTCACGTATATCAGTTATAAATCCAGTAAAAATATGAGTGTTTGGAAATTGGGACTCTCGAAGTAAAAGGTATAGATTCTTTTTCTAAAATGGCAGGTTATATGTCACATATGTTCCTTTATCTTATATGATGACA
Organism: Artemisia annua; assembly: GCA_014162995.1. NCBI lineage: Eukaryota > Viridiplantae > Streptophyta > Magnoliopsida > Asterales > Asteraceae > Artemisia > Artemisia annua. Next base: position 62,619 of record LBNU01029940.1, read on the forward strand.
ACTAGTTTCAAAGCAAGTATGCAAACAAAAGCAAACTTGCAAAGCAACAGCAGAAACAAATGCAATCACTTTATCCAAAAAGCATATGGGATGCGAAATCTTTGTTATCATCTTTTTCCTAGATCATCAATCAAACAAAATGATAACTTTATAAATCATTAGCTTTACACGATAATATTAATATTTAAAACTTTTTGTTTAAGCAATTTCCGGTAAGTATGCTTTAGCTTCGGTCCTCCGTAGTCTTAGGCTTCTCCTGCATCTGTTAGCTAAAATAAGATAAAGCACCGTTAGCTCACCCAATATTTCGAATCTGAGGTCAAGCTCCGGTGTGAGAATAAGTACTTGCTTGGTATGAGTTTTAGTGAGATAAAGTAGAGACAGAAAGTAGTAAGTAGCGGAGTGTGTATAGTTGTGTATCATCCATCGGGGTGAACGACTCTATTTATAATACATGATCCATGCTTCGTGACATGGGGATTGTGGAGACGAGGTTGTCATTGATGCAACGAGAGAATCGATGTTGTTCCTTCCGTATGACATCGTACAATGATTGTCAGCGTTTGTCTGCCAAGTTCCAAAGGAAACTAATCTCCTCCGCCATTGCCTCCGGACCTAGCATAACATCCGTTATCCTAGCTTCTACGAGGACCGTCTGAGCATGGAATGACTGTTTCCTAATCTTCTGTAAGAGATGTCGACTAAGAGTGATTTAGCTCCTCCGAAATATCCGGAGGAGATGATACGTCATTACTTTCATATGGAAGTATGGAACCATGACCATTTTAATGGTTTTGGTCATAAACTCGTAGTGATTAATGATAACCGCATTTTCATAGTGTCAGAATGGCTATGACCTATAATCTCTAGAAACTAACATATCATATTAATGTGAGATTGATTCTAAAGTTAATCCACGATAAGAGAAGTAACACGCTAAACTTATATGTCAAGCTTCAAGTTATCTTAGTCACCGAACACATAGAAATAGATAACAAGGATCACATGAACAAACTGACAAAATGTAAGGACCAACTTGTAATGAACACATTATCAAGGGGTCAGAATGATTCAATTTTATCTAAGTAACAAGATATAATAATTGGTATGACTGACAAGTCAACATCTCTATGAGGATTGCATGTTTTATTGTAAGTTTTACCGGGAGAAATAAAGTAAAAAAACATTCATTGTGTCTTGCTCTTTGTCTTTAGAGATACAAATTCTGCACCCGTCAATAAAAATAACTGCAAAAAATGGCCTACATTTTCCTCTCAAGTCAACAAAACTTGATGGTTTTTCAAATAGTTGTATACTGTAGCTTTAAACATTTTGTATTCTTTTTTCAAATAGTTGTATTCTTTGGATCCTTCTTTTAAGGCTCAAGGTGTGTAGCGGAAAAATGTGCGGGTAAAAACCCCACACATTCCTTGCGGCGAAACGAATATGTATTCTCGAGTCGCATTATACTCTCGGAAAAAGAGAGAGAGAAATTGTATTTTATTATTTTGTGTATTATATATGTGCATGTGTGTTTTTGTTAACGTAGAGCTGACGCAACGAGGAAAAACCCTCACTACACTTTCAACACCGATAATATATCACTTTATTTATTTTCGTATTATTGTAAATCTTTTCATTTTTTTTCGCTTAAAGTAATTGTTTATTTTTAAATTTCAACCAATATAAAACTTTCAAAAGGTGGGTTAAAAGTATAAAACTCATGTGATTATAGTATTTTTAGATTGTAAAGCGGTAATTTTGGAACAAAAGAATTATACAGTAACATTTAAATATTTAAAGGGTACTCTCTTGTGGAAGTATATGCCAGAATTGAAGTCATATAGGTTAAATTGAACAGATGGATGACAATACTGGCCTGGTGATCACAAGGCTAGAGCAATAAGAGATAAGGCAGGTGAAACATTGGATATGTGATTTACACAGGGGGTATGATTTATGAACTATATGTAGTTCAACTATTTTAACTTCTTAAGCATTGAATTCTTTACCAAATCAGCAACACTTGTTTGACAATTTTTTTTTTAGAAAATTTCAAAGCAGGTAATGAGAGTTAATGTGCAAACAACACTATCAAATAAAAGCAGTTTGAAAATTTGTGCCATATATTTTGTTTTTTTGTGTTTTTGCAACATAAAAAAACTGTTAATCAATAATGTTCATAAAAGGAATCCAATTATTGATGTTACAAAAACAAATTTTACGAGCATTTCAAACAAATTTCTTAGCCTAAAATAATAAAACACACAACTTTATAACATAATTACAAAGAAAACCTAAAAAAGCATTAAAAACATCTTAAATAAACAACTTGTAACTTTTAATTAATTAGCTCCTTGCTTAAATTTGTTAAGAGCGTTGGCAGCACATGCGGGGAAGCATGCGGTGAGCACCTCACCGTGCGGTGAACACCGCCGCCTGTAGAGCAGTGAAGCCTACGGTGAGCCCCGAGCGGGAAGTCTTGCCGAACGGGGAGAAGGCAAAAATTAAAGAATATAGACGTTGGGATTGTACCGTTGAGTGAAGGGTGAGGGTGAGGGGTGTGTTGCCAATAAAAAATGAGTGAGGGAAGGAAAAAGTTGGGGGATGATGTGGCATAAGGGGATTGGGTGGAAGTGGGTGAAGGGAAATGGGGGGAGGGGTGTGTTGCCAACCCCCTAATAAAAGTACCGTTGATAAAAAAGAGAGTAATTAAAGACATGGGATTTGAACCCGTCTTCTCTTAGGGGGAGGGATAGCTTAGGCTAGGACATTGACATTTGAGCATCTCTTGTCCGGAGGACCATGATCTCTTTTGATAGGAACGTTGGAGACTAGATTAAAGTTGCGGGTAGTTTCGGGCGGGTAGTAGGATGCTTGCCTTTCGTATGGGTTTTTTCTTTTTTGTTGACTTGCCCCTTTACCTTTTAAGGTTTAGTTTGCCCTTTGCTTCATAGGTTTAGTGGTATCTTTGCTCTTCCCCTTTTAGGTTTTTATAAGGCTAGTGACGTTTCTTTTTCCTTTGCTTTGCCTTCGTTAGGCCCCTTGCAGTCGCCCAGCTTTGTTTGTGTTGTTTCTTTGACTTTTGCCCGGTTGCTTGCGTCCTGCTTGGTTTGTTTGTTTGGTTTTCTATTCTTTGTTTCCCTGCGGTGTTTAGTCCTGTTTTATGCCCCCTTTGTCTCTTTGTCCTCTTGTTGGTCATGCCCTTTCTTTCTTTACCCTCCTTGATTTGTTTGCTTGCTTTGATGTTATGCCCTTATTTTTTGTTTTTGTTTGACTTGTTTTATATGTATATGTCTTGTCCTAGGACCCCTTTGTTGGTTGGTTTTTCAGCCTGCTATTTGCTTTACTTGTTGCTCTTTGTTCCTTGCTTTTTTCGGTTCCTTTTCACTCGCACTTTGCACGCTGCGGAGGTCTCCCGGAAGAAGTCTCTCTACCCCCATTTACCCTGGCGGTAGGGGTAGGATCTGTCTACACTTTCTACCTCCCATTTTATACCTCGCTTCCGCGGGATTTGGGTTGTTATTGTTGTTGAACAAATCTATGTGAGTTGTTT
>LBNU01029944.1:0-25058 GCA_014162995.1 Artemisia annua
AACAAGAAACGTCTTTCATATTACAACAAGCTAAAATGGACATTTGATACAACAAGTAGTAAAGTTTTTAAACGGTAACGTATTCACCCCCCCTCTACGTTTTCACATTCGGATATACAAAATTCGGATAACACTTTTATATATCCGAATATCCAAATACCTATCATATTACAGCTAGCTTTTCCACATTTAGCTGTTGAATTAAACCTGCAAAAAATTCACCCTTTTTTCATAATGGCTTTCTTATCTCATTGTTTTTCCAATTACGGAAAACTCAAAGTACAAAGAAAACAACTCCTTTTTCATTCGACAAATTTCTATAACTTATCATTTAACAACTTGATCGATCTAAACTCTTATGAATTCAACAATGATGTTGTCGGGTGTAATAACACTGCTGTTGATATTGTTTCATCCACGTTTTGGTGTCGCGATTGTTTTTAGAATGGTTGTTTATATCTTTTTTTTATCTCATTGTATTTCCAATTGCGGAAAATTAAAAGTACAAAGAAAAGAACAATTGTTTCTCTTCGAAACCCTACTTTTCCGATCTAAATCAAGTGGCCAATATGATGTCATTGGGGGCTAATGTAACACTGTTGTTGATGCTGTTGTTCCGGACATGTTTCAGTACTGCCCCATCAAGCGGCGTCACAAGTGAACCGGAAATTCTGTTGACGCTTCTTGCTTTACTATTACTAGCATCATTCTCATTGGGCATTATGTAAAACGGTGTGGTTTTTGGTTTTTTGCGGTTCTGTTTTCAGGTTTTTTCGGTTTTCGGATATCCAAAATTTGAGTTGATAGTTTTATTTTTGACCCATTATTTTAACTAAGTTCTTTAAGTTCGGATATCCGAAATTTCGGATAACACTTTTACATATCGGAATATCCAAATTCCTATAATTTTTAGAAAACTTCTGTATGAGTTTCAAAACTAACATTTTATAAAACCCACATTTGAATAAATTTTGATCAATTTTTCGGATATCCGAATACGAATATTTTTGAACATCCAAAAACTAAATCAAGAAATCCTAGAATGTAAGTTTTATATTTTGCCGTAAAATAATAAAGTACATAACATGTATATAAAGATGAGATGTGCGAACATATATGAAATAAAGAAAACTAACTTTATAAATTTACTGTAGTGTTACATAATAAACATCTGTTACGAATATCTAATCCATTAGTTTTTGGACTTTTGTGATTGCGTGTATCAAAACTAACACATACACATTTTTACGGATCCGATCCCGAGCAGCTCGACTCGTTTCCACCCCTATCTATTCCCCCTACTAGAATTTCTTAAATATGCACACACAACAACATTAGATATAAATAATGCCTCATAAATTGTCATTATATTTGGTTTTTAAGATCATGTTTGATCCACAACAAATGCACATCAGATAAGTTTTGTGAAAACATTTAGACGATAAAAAATACACGGGTATCTAATCTGGTTACTCTCGAATCGAACCATGTATATAATACCTGATCATGAAATTGGTTTTATTTGTAGGCTATACTATGCAAAAGTTCTTTTGGGATCTCCACCAAAAGAATTTCTTGTACAGACCGACACCGGCAGTGATGGCCTATGGTTTAGCTGCGAATCATGTACCGGCTGTTCCCAAACCAACGTATGCTTACTGTTCTATATACGTGGGTTTAATTTTGTCAAGCTTAAGTTAATAATGACTTTTCGAAATACTAACTTTACTTTGTCGTTAATATAATAGAACTACTATGATGAGTCGGTCTCCTCAACAAGTTATCTGATATCATGTTCAGATAAGCTTTGTTCAAGAGCCGCACTACCTATACCAAAGACCGTCAAGCTCAGTGCAGCTACACACTCCATCATTGTAGTGGCACTAACGCATCATGTTACTATGTTTCTGATGTCATCCATTTAAACATAAATGGAACATCAGAAGCTCCACCCAGCGTTCTCTTTGGGTGAGTATTTGATACGCCTCCACATTTTCTATTTTTTTAGTTGGAAGGTTATTTACGTATTTATTTTTTCAACAGGTGTAGTACATCCGTAGCACAACCCCACGAACTTGATGGTGTGTTCGGATTTGGCCGGCAGAATTTTTCAGTTATCAACCAACTGGATTCTCTATGGGTCACTCCTCACATGTTCTCCCATTGTCTGGACAGTGTCACTGGTGGGGGTGCATTGGTCATTGGCTACCCATAGGAGCCAGAGATAGAGTATACTCAACTTGTTCCAGATGTGTAAGTTCTCTTTAATTTTGTACCAGTTTGCCTTTGTATCTTTATTATTAAAGCTAAAAGAATCACTATTAATATACAACATTATAATTTGAGAGTATTTAGTTATTAATGTAGACATAACTCATGATTTCAGGATAAAATATGATATAAATTTGGAGAGCGTATTAGTAAATGGTCAAACCTTTCCGATCAATCAATCTATATTAAGGCAAGGAAGAACCAGAGTTGACTCGGGAACAACTTTGGCGTACCTGGCTAAAGGAGCTTTCTAGAATTTATTTGATGCGGTAAGTACAATAGATACTGAGGTCTGGTGCATTGGCTTTATAGAGTCAACAAATCAAGACACTATTTTAGGAGGTATAATAATTATGGAACTGAATCTTGTGATAGAAAATTTGACCATATTTGATGTGTTGATATTTGTTTTTAATTGGTGCATACCTTGTTCTTAAAGATAAGCTCATTGTCTATGATTTGGAGCGTCAAAGAATTGGATGGGTTAATTATGGTTGTAAGTCATTTTCTCACTATTAATAACAATCATACAATATGTTTGTTACCACAAATGAAGACACCTCTTGACATTTGATGATAGATATTTACTGACTTTTGTTGTACATCGTTTTCTTAGGTTCACCGTATATAAATGCCACCATTACTGCACCATCAAGCGGTGTCACAAGTGAACCGTAAATTCTGTTGACGCTTCTTGCTTTACTATTACTAGCATCATTCTCATTGGGCATTATGTAAAACAGTTTGGTTTTTAGTTTTTTGCGGTTCGATTTTTGGGTTTTTTCGGTTTTTGGATATCCAAAATTTGAGTTGATAGTTTTATGTTAGACACATTATTTTAGCTAAGTTCTTTAAGTTCGGATATCCGAAATTTCGGATAACACTTTTATATATCCGAATATCCAAATACCTATCATATTACAGCTAGCTTTTCCACATTTAGCGGTTGAATTATACCTGCAAAAAAATCACCCTTTTTTCATAATGGCTTTCTTATCTCATTGTTTTTCCAATTACGGAAAATTCAAAGTACAAAGAAAACAACTCCTTTTTCATTCGACAAATTCCTATAACTTATCATTTAACAACTTGATCGATCTAAACTCTTATGAATTCAACAATGATGTTGTCGGTTGTAATAACATTGCTGTTGATATTGTTTCATCCACGTTTTGGTGCCGCGACTGATTTTAAAATGGTTGTTTATATATATTTTTTATCTCATTGTGTTTCCAGTTGCGGAAAATTAAAAGTACAAAGAAAAGAACCATTGTATCTCTTCGAAACCCTACTTTTCCGATCTAAATCAAGTGGCCAATATGATGTCATTGGAGGCTAATGTAACACTGTTGTTGATGCTATTGTTCCAGATATGTTTTAGTACTGCCCCATCAAGCGGCGTCACAAGTGAACCGGAAATTCTGTTGACGCTTCTTGCTTTACTATTACTAGCATCATTCTCATTGGGCATTATGTAAAACGGTGTGGTTTTTGGTTTTTTGCGGTTCTGTTTTCAAGTTTTTTCGGTTTTCAGATATCCAAAATTTGAGTTGATAGTTTTATTTTAGACCCATTATTTTAGCTAAGTTCTTTACGTTCGGATATCCGAAATTTCGGATAAGACTTTTACATATCAGAATATCCAAATTCCTATAATTTTTGGAAAACTTCTATATGAGTTTCAAAACTAACATTTTATAAAACCCACCTTTCAATAAATTTTGATCAATTTTTCGGATATCCGAATACGAATATTTTTTGAACATCCAAAAACTAAATCAAGAAATCCTAGAATGTAAGTTTTATATTTTGTCGTAAAATAATAAAGTACATAATATGTATATAAAGATGAGATGTGCGAACATATATGAAATAAAGAAAACTAACTTTATAAATTTACTGTAGTGTTACATAATAAACATCTGTTACGAATATCTAATCCATTAGTTTTTGGACTTTTGTGATTGCGTGTATCAAAACTAACACGTACACATTTTTATGGATCCGATCCCGACCAGCTCAGCTCGTTTCCACCTCGATCTATTCCCCATACTAGAATTTCTTAAATATGCACACACAAAAACATTAGATATAAATAATGCCTCATAAATTGTCAGTATATTTGGTTTTTAAGATCATGTTTGATCCACAACACATGCACATCAGATAAGTTTTGTGAAAACATTTAGACGATAAAAAAATACACGGGTATCTAATCTGGTTACTCTCGAATCGAACCATGTATATAATCCTTGATAATGAAATTGGTTTTATTTGTAGGCTATACTATGCAAAAGTTCTTTTGGGATCTCCGCCAAAAGAATTTCTTGTACAGACCGACACCGGCAGTGATGGCCTATGGGTTAGCTGCGAATCATGTACCGGCTGTTCCAAAACCAACGTATGCTTACTGGTCTATATATGTGGGTTTAATTTTGTCAAGCTTAAGTTAATAATGACTTTTCGTAATACTAACTTTACTTTTTCGTTAATATAACAGAACTACTATGATGAGTCGGTCTCATCAACAAGTTATCGGATACCATGTTCAGATAAGCTTTGTTCAAGAGCCACACTACCTGTACCAGTGACCGTCAAGCTCAGTGCAGCTACACACTCCATCATAGTAGCGGCACTAACACATCAGGTTACTATGTTTCTGATGTCATCCATTTAAACATAAATGGAACATCAGAAGCTCCACCCAGCGTTCTCTTTGGGTGAGTATTTGATACGCCTCCACATTTTCTATTTTGTAAGTTGGAAGGTTATTTATGTATTTATTTATTCAACAGGTGTAGTACATCAGTAGCACAACCCCACGAACTTGATGGTGTGTTCGGATTTGGCCGGCAGAGTTTTTCAATTATCTACCAACTGGATTCCCTAGGGGTCACTCCTCACGTGTTCTCCCATTGTCTAGACAGTGTCACTGGTGGGGGTGCATTGGTCATTGGCTACCCATAGGAGCCAGAGATAGAGTATACTCAACTTGTTCCAGATGTGTAAGTTCTCTTTAATTTTGTACCATTTTGCCTTTGTATCTTTATTATTAATGCTAAAAGAATCACTATTAATATACAAACATTATAATTTGAGAGTATTTAGTTATTAATGTAGACACAACTCATGATTTCAGGATAAAATATGATATAAATTTGGAGAGCGTATCAGTAAATGGTCAAACATTGCCAATCAATCTATCTATATTAAGGCAAGGAAGAACCAGAGTTGAATAGGGAACAACTTTGGCGTACCTGGCTAAAGGAGCTTTCTAGAATTTATTTGATGTGGTAAGTACAATAGACACTGAGGTCTGGTGCATTGGCTTTATAGAGTCAACAAATCAAGACACTATTTTAGGAGGTATAATAATTATGGAACTGAATCTTGTGATAGAAAATTTGACCATATTTGATGTTTTGATATTTGTTTTTAATTGGTGCATACCGTGTTCTTAAAGATAAGCTCATTGTCTAGGATTTGGAGCGTCAAAGAATTGGATGGGTTAATTATGATTGTAAGTCATTTTCTCACTATTAATAACAATCACACAATATTTTTGTTACCACAAATGAAGACACCTCTTGACATTTGATGGTAGATATTTACTGACTTTTGTTGTACATCGTTTTCTTAGGTTCACCGTATATAAATGCCACAATTACTGTACCATCAAGCGGCGTCACAAGTTAACAGTAAATCCTGTTGACGCTTCTTGCTTTACTATTACTTGCATCATTCTCATTGGGCATTATGTAAAATGGTTTGGTTTTTGATTTTTTGCGGATTGGTTTTTGGGTTTTTTCGGTTTTCGGATATCCAAAATTTGAGTTGATAGTTTTATGTTAGACCCATTATTTTAGCTAAGTTCTTTAAGTTCGGATATCCGAAATTTCGAATAACACTTTTATATATCGAAATATCCAATTTCTATAATTTTTGGAAAACTTCTATATGAGTTCCAAAACTAACCTTTTATAAAACCCAACCTTTCAATAAATTTTGATCAATTTTTCGGATATCCGAATACGAATATTTTTCGAACATCCAAAACCTAAATCAACAAATCCTAGAATGTAAAGTGAATATTTTGTTGTAAAATAATAAAGTACATAACTTGTATATAAAGATGAGATGTGCGAACATATATCAAATAAATAAAACTAACTTTACAAATTTACTATAGTGTTACATAATAAACATTTGTTACGAATATCTAATCCATTAGTTTTTTGACTTTTGTGATTGCGTGTATCAAAACTAATACATACACATTTTTATGGATCCGATCCCGAGCTTTTCACGAGCAGCTTGACTCGTTCCACCCCTATCTATTCCCCATACTAGAATTTCTTAAATATGCACACACAATAACATTAGATATAAATAATGCCTCATAAATTGTCATTATATTTGGTTTTTAAGATCATGTTTGATCCACAACACATGCACATCAGATAAGTTTTGTGAAAACATTTAGACGATAAAAAAAATACACGGGTATCTAATCTGGTTACTCTAGAATCGAACCATGTATATAATACCTGATAGTGAAATTGGTTTTTTTTGTAGGCTATACTATGCAAAACTTCTTTTGGGATCTCCACCAAAAGAATTTCTTGTACAGACCGAAACCGGCAGTGATGGCCTATGGGTTAGCTGCGAATCATGTACCGGCTTTTCCCAAACCAACGTATGCTTACTGGTCTATATATGTGGGTTTAATTTTGTCAAATTTAAGTTAATAATGAATTTTTGTAATACTAACTTTACTTTGTCATTAATATAACAGAACTACTATGATGAGTCGGTCTTCTCAACAAGTTATCTGATCTCAGGTTCAGATAAGCTTTGTTCAAGAGCCGCCACTACCTATACCAGTGACCGTCAAGCTTAGTGCAGCAACACACTCCATCATAGTAGTGGCACTAACGCATCAGGTTACTATGTTTCTGATGTCATCCATTTAAACATAAATGGAACATCAGAAGCTCCACCCAGCGTTCTCTTTGTGTGGATTTGATACGCCTCTACATTTTCTATTTTGTTAGTAGGAAGGTTATTTATGTATTTATTTATTCAACAGGTGTAGTACATCCGTAGCACAACCCCACGAACTTGATGGTGTGTTCGGATTTGGCCGGCAGAGTTTTTTAGTTATCAACCAACTGGATTCTCTAGGGGTCACTCCTCATGTGTTCTCCCATTGTCTGGACAGTGTCACTGGTGAGGGTGCATTGGTCATTGGCTGCCCATAGGAGCCAGAGATAGAGTATACTTAACGTGTTCCAGATGTGTAAGTTCTCTTTAATTTTGTACCATTTTGCCTTTGTATATTTATTATTAATGCTAAAAGAATCACTATGAATATACAAACAATATAATTTGAGAGTATTTAGTTATTAATGTAGACACAACTCACGATTTCAGGATAAAATATGATATAAATTTGGAGAGCGTATCAGTAAATGGTCAAACTTTGCCGATCAATCAATCTATATTAAGGCAAAGAAGAACCAGAGTTGACTCGGCAACAACTTTGGCGTACCTAGCTAAAGGAGCTTTCTTGAATTAATTTGATGTTGTAAGTACAATAGATACTGAGGTATAATAATTATGGAACTATTTTAGGAGTCAACAAATCAAGACACTATTTTAGGATGTATAATAATTATGGAACTAAATCTTCTGAGTGAAAATTTGACCATATTTGATGTTTTGATATTTGTTTTTAATTGGTGCATACCTTGTTCTTGAAGATAAGCTCATAGTCTATGATTTGGAGCGTCAAAGAATTGGATGGGTTAATTATGATTGTAAGTCATTTTCTCACTATTAATAACAATCATACAATATGTTTGTTACCACAGATGAAGACACCTCTTGACATTTGATGTTAGATATTTACTGACTTTTGTTGTACATCGTTTTCTTAGGTTCACCGTATATAAATGCCACCACTACCGCACCATCAAGCGGCTTCACAAGTGAACCGGAAATCCTATTGAAGCTTCTTGCTTTACAATTACTAGCATCATTCTCATTGCGCATTATGTAAAACGGTTTGGTTTTTGGTTTTTTGCGGTTCGGTTTTTGGGTTTTTTCGGTTTATGGATATCCAAAATTTGAGTTGATAGTTTTATGTTAGACCCATTATTTTAGCTAAGTTCTTTAAGTTTGGATATCCGAAATTTTGGATAACACTTTTATATATCCGAATATCCAAATACCTATCATAACAGCTAGCTTTTCTACATTTAGCGGTTGGATTAAACCCGCCAAACAGACCCATTTACAGAAATTCACCCTTTTTTCAGGATGGCTTTCTTATCTCACTGTTTTTCCAATTACGGAAAATTCAAAGTACAAAGAAAACAACTCCTTTTTCATTCGACAAATTTCTATCACTTATCATTTAACAACTTGATCGATCTAAACTCTTATGAATTCAACAATGATGTTGTCGGTTGTAATAACACTGCTGTTGATATTGTTTCATCTACGTTTTGGTGTCGCGACTATTTTTAGAATGGTTGTTTATATTTTTTTTTATCTCATTGTGTTTCCAATTGCAGAAAAATAAAAGTACAAAGAAAAGAACCATTGTTTCTCTTCGAAACCTTACTTTTCCGATCTTAATCAGGTGGCCAATATGATGTCGTTGGGGGCTAATGTAACGCTGTTGTAGATGCTATTGTTCCAGACATGTTTAAGTACTGCACCATCAAGTGGCGTCACAAGTGAACCGGAAATTCTGTTGACGCTTCTTGATTTACTATTACTAGCATCATTCTCATTGGGCATTATATAAAACGGTTTAGTTTTTGGTTTTTTGCGGTTCGGTTTTCGGGTTTTTTCGGTTTTCAGATATTTAAATTTGAGTTGATAGTTTTATGTTAGACACATTATTTTAGCTAAGTTCTTTAAGTTTGGATATCCGAAATTTCGGATAACACTTTTATATATCGGAATATCCAATTTTTGGAAAACTTCTATATGAGTTCCAAAACTAACATTTTATAAAACCCAACCTTTCAATAAATTTTGATCAATTTTTCGGATATCCGAATACGAATATTTTTTGAACATCCAAAACCTAAATCAAGAAATCCTAGAATGTAAGTTGAATATTTTGTCGTAAAATAATAAAGTACATAACATGTATATAAAGATGAGATGTGCGAACATATATGAAATAAAGAAAACTAACTTTACGAATTTACTATAGTGTTACATAATAAACATCTGTTACGATTATCTAATCCATTTGTTTTTGGACTTTTGTGATTGCTTGTATCAAAAGTAATACATACACATTTTTACCTATCCGATCCCGAGCTTTTCACGAGCAGCTCGGCTCGTTTCCACCCCTATCATCTATCCCCCATACTAGAATTTCTTAAATATGCACACACAAAAACATTAGATATAAATGATGCCTCATGTATTGTCATTATATTTGGTTTTTAAGATCATGTTTGATCCACAACACATGCACATCAGATAAGTTTTGTGAAAACATTTAGACGATAAAAAAATACACGGGTATCTAATCTGGTTAATCTCGAATCGAACCATGTATATAATTCCTGATAGTGAAATTGGTTTTATTTGTAGGCTCTACTATGCAAAAGTTCTTTTGGGATCTCCACCAAAAGAATTTCTTGTACAGACTGACACCGGCAGTGATGGCCTATGGGTTAGCTGCGAATCNAATACACGGGTATCTAATCTGGTTAATCTCGAATCGAACCATGTATATAATTCCTGATAGTGAAATTGGTTTTATTTGTAGGCTCTACTATGCAAAAGTTCTTTTGGGATCTCCACCAAAAGAATTTCTTGTACAGACTGACACCGGCAGTGATGGCCTATGGGTTAGCTGCGAATCATGTTCCGGTTGTTCCCAAACCAACGTATGCTTACCGGTCTATATATATGGGTATAATTTTATCAAACTTAAGTTAATAATGACTTTTTGTAATACTAACTTTACGTGTTGTTAATATAACAGAACTACTATGATGAGTCGGTCTCCTCAATAAGTTATCTGATCTCATGTTCAGATAAGCTTTGTTCAAGAGCCGCCACTACCTGTACCAGTGACCGTCAAGCTCAGCGCAGCTACACACTCCATCATAGTAGTGGCACTAACGTATTAGGTTACTATGTTTCTGATGTCATCCGTTTAAACTTAAATGGAACATTGGAAGCTCCACCCAACGTTTTCTTTGGGTGAGTATTCGATACGCCTCCACATTTTCTATTTTTTAGTAGGAAGGACATTTATTTATTTATTCGACTGGTGTAATACATCCGTAGCACAACCCTACGGACTTGATGGTGTGTTCGGATTTGGTCGGCAGAGTTTTTCAGTTATCAACCAACTAGATTCTCTAGGGGTTGCTCCTCACGTGTTCTCCCATTTTCTGGACAGTGTCACTGGTGGGGGTGCATTGGTCATTGGCTACCCATAGGAGCCAGAGATAGAGTATACTCAACTTGTTCCAAATGTGTAAGTTCTCTTTAATTCTGTACCATTTTGCCTTTGTAGCTTTATTATTAATGGTAAAAGAATCACTATGAATATACAAACAATATAATTTGAGAGTATTTAGTTATTAATGTAGACCAAACTCATAATATGTTAATGCATGATTTCAGGATAAAATATGATATAAATTTGGAGAGCGTATCGGTAAATGGTCAAACCTTTCCGATCAATCAATCTATATTAAGGCAAGGAAGAACCAAAGTTGACTCGGGAACAACTTTGGCGTACCTGGCTAAAGGAGCTTTCTTGCATTTATTTGATGTTGTAAGTACAATAGATCAATGTTTTCAATCCTTTTATGTGTTAAAATACGCTTGACAAAATATTTATGTAAGTTTCAAACTTTTTAATTTTTTTTACTATTGTTTGAGATTACAAAGGCAGCTCGAGACTTTGTACAACCAACTATCAGAGACGGGTTCCAATGCTATCATTCCAACTACAGGTCTTCCTCTGTTCATTTAGTATCATAGCGTTATCACAGTTTTTCAAATCTTAATGAATTTCTATTATCTGGTGCATTATCTGTTTTTTGTTGTACATGAGCTTATTTTCAGTCGTCTATTAAGTGATTCTAATCCGTTTGTCCAACTCTGCTTATTTTGCAGCTCTTGAAGCTTATGTATCATGCACCAGTTACTGGTGGTTACCATCAGAATGTGTGGGTCAAAGTTGGGGTGACAGTTAATCCTCTCATCAAACTGTTTTGTTGTAACAATTCATTAAGGGCGAGTGTTCTATGATACATTCTAAGCAAAACCCCTTTGGTTAATTAGATTCAAGCAATCATAATAAAAAATACCCAAAAATTAACCAAGAACCCAAAAATTCGAAGATCAATCAGCATTTCATGTTAGTTCAATTAATTTAGAGCGAGTGTTGTACTAATCCATCTAAACAAAACCCCTATGGTTAATTGAACTCAAACAATCGTTCATGACAAAACCCAAATCGCCTATAAGCACTTATAATTCGAAAATCATTCAATCACGTTTCTGGGTATGATTGTTTGTTAGAAACATGTTAAGCATAGATGTATTAACAAAACCCACTAACCAATTTAATAATATGTGTGGTGGTAGAGGTTGGTGATGGTGGTGGAGGGTGGTGGTGATGGTTGTGTGGTGGTAGAGGGTGGTGGTGATGGGAAGTGTTGGGAAGGAGAAAAAAGATTAAAATAATTTTATTAGAAGTCGCTCAAACTTTTAAAAGTCGCTAGTGATAAGTAGTTCAAAAGCAGCCCTACTTGTGCCTTACACATAATAGGCACTACTTTTTGTGGTGCCACATGTCGCATTTTTGTTAAGGTCGCTAATCGCTCGGGCCATTTGAAGAAACCAACCAAAGTGAGTCTAGAAAAACCCACACCTCTGACCGACTGGCCACTCTCAAATTTACCCCATACTATTACTTGTGAAGTCTGAAACCCAAAGCAACAGAGAGACCCTGATAATCTCCAAAACAACATCGACCATAGTGGAATTGAAGTAATGGTAAATATTCTTAATTTTGTCTTATAGCATTGTGGATAATAATAAGGTAGTAACTTCTATATACTTAATAATTCACACTCTTGCAAGACACCAATAAAAGATAATAACAGCTTCAAACATACCTGATCCGTCTTATAAAATTGTACTAGATACTAATTATGCACTAACTTGTTTACTTAATACTTCACGTGTCTATACAAATATAGATCCTAAGTGACGTATAAGGGAGGTGATTTGCACACTCTTCAAATTGATTGGCACACTCCAAATAAGAGTGTGTTGACATTTATACCCTCACAGAATGAAAATGTGTAAATTAATATGAGGGTATAATTGTTAACACAATCTTATTTGGAGTGTGCCAATCAATTAAATGAGTGTGCAAATCATCTCCTGACGTATAAGAATCAGATTTTCACCGACGATATCAGGTGCTCATGCTCTTGGAAGACACCATCGAATGAAAATAACAGTTCCAAAGAGACCAATTTTGCGTATTAATATAAACCCACTCTTTGAAAAATGTAAATTGTTCTAACATCTTATACTTCTTTAATGAAATAGTCCTTCAAAGTGGGTTTCAATTATCAGTTCAAAGCAAACTGCGTTAGGGAAATAACTAAAAAATAAGCATCATATTTAAATCACGTTGAGGGGTGTTCGTTTAAGCTTTTCTGAGATTTAGCTATACTAAGTTTACACGAGTGTTCAGGTGAGCTTGTAAGCTTGTACTACAACAAAATTCAGTTTGTGCTCATCTTGTACTAAAGCATAATTCAGTTTTTGGGGTAAACTTATAATATAACAAAAGCTGAAATAGGTCAAACATTCAACAGGTAACAAAGTGTTGCTAATCAAACCCAAAAAATAAATTCATTTTAACAATACAATCTTAAACTTTCTGACACTTAAGAAAAAAATAATTCAATTATGCATCTTATGAAACGCTTGATGTTCAAACGAACATATATAAGTTATAACTACTGTATCAAAATCTGCAAAAATCTTAACCGATTCAAGAAACATTGGAATTAGGGAGCACATACTATTCGGGTCTCAAAAAACGGTTGTAGTAGTATATGTACTTGGGAGACTGCAACCAGGTTTGTCAACATTACGGTGCACTGGTTTGGTCTAGAAATCCTCGACCACGATATCGTCTAAACTGGTAGTCTCTTTTCTTTCATTCATTTTCTGTTACAATTAGACTGAAGTTGTGGTATATATATGTTAGAATATTAGTGTGTAATAGTTAGGATATAAGTTTAGGGGGTTAATTGTATTTTAGCTCAAACTTAAGGAGGTTAGTCATGTATTAGGAAAGTTCCTAACCTCCTCAATTATAGAATCCTTGTTCACCAAGGATTAGGTTTCTCCCCCCTCATTCTCTATAAATAGGGATGAGGGGGTGAGGTTTTATTTGTACCTTCTTTTCTTACTCACGTTTAATAAACGTTTGAGTGTAAATATCTCGTGTGTGTTGGTGCCACTCGGCATTAAGGGATCATAACCCTTTGCCGAGGTCTTGTTGGAGTAGTTCTTGATTCGTGGTTCCGCTCTAGAAACCGGTTTGTTGGATTTCTTCCAACAATTGGTATCAGAGCCAGGTTCGAGAAGACCGAATCACGCAACGTGGATAGAGCCAAAACAAGAGAAACGAGTAGACCGGGTTTGGTTCGTCGGTTACTGCGCAGTCGTGGGAGAATTGGCGCTGCGGGTTCGTTAACCGTTGGATTTCTACGAAATTCGAACCGTAGGTTGAAGACACATAGATCTAGGATCTTACCGGAGGGATCTTGCATCGGAGCTTCCAGGAAAAAGATATAGGCTGTCGAAGTTTCTGGTGTGGTTGTGTTCTTTATCGTTTTTCGGTTATTGTTTGGCTATCGTTGTGTAGATTACAAGGTTCAAGGTTTCTAGGTTTACGAGTCAAGATTACTTGGGCAACAAGGTTCTTGAAGTTTTCTTGCAAGGAGGTGGATCGATTCTCCTAGGGTTATAGGAAATCGTTTTCTTTTGTCACAAGGTTCTTGGAGTTTCGGTTTTGAGCTTCAAAGGTGACAAGGTTTTGCAAGAAGTTTCAACTTCAAGTTTTCGGTTTCTTGGAATTCAAGTCTTGGTGGTTCTTGGAAGACAAGTAAGGTTTAGCTTTGTCTTGGGATTCAAGAAAAGTGATTACTTGGAGTACAAGGTATATCAAGGTTGTAGACTTGAGGTGGAAAGATCGAAGCTTTAGGTTTCTCTAAAGGTTAGTAGATCGGTAATTACAAGAAAGCGGGTTTAACACACGGCTTGTGAGACTTGTTGGTAAAGTTGGTTAAAAAGCAACTTGACAAGGTTTGTAGCAAGGTTAAAGAAGAATGGCTAGTATGAATACTAGGTTAAACATCGAAAAGCTCGATGGGAATATTGTACAAAAACATGGAGGTTCAAAACAAGTTGGGTTCAAGCAACTTGGTCTTGGTGTTAAAACAAGGGTCCATGGAGTACATGTTCAAAATCGTGTTTGGTTTGAGGTGGAACTGCAGGGAGCTCAGGAAAATCGTGAAGCTGAGGTAATTCAGGAGAGTAACGATCATGCTGCAGTGGCTCAAAGAAAGTTGGAGGTTAAACAACTTGAAGGAAAGACAAACACGGATTGCTTGGTAAATAAGCAGGTACATCTTGGTGCAAAGGTCGGGGCAGACATTATGAAAACCGGAGCACTTGGTCAAGAGGGTGCAGAGGGTAATGCTGCTGAAAGGTATAGAGGTGACAGTAATATGGCTGCTTTAGGAGTTGCTGAAGTGATAGAAGAATATACACATGAGTCATTGACTTTCAGGGATGCAGTTGCTTGTGAGGTAATTTCCAAGTGGATGGCTGTAATGAAAGAAGATATGGATACTCGGTCTAGTATGTGTATGCTCAGCAACAGGTTCAGACGAAGCAGTGACGACAGCTCAGTATATTACTGGAAGTATGCACCAGGTTTGTTCATATATCTATTCCTCTATATAGATTATATGGGGTTTACTTACGAAAGTAAGGCTGAGATCTGGGTTACCAAGGGTTTGCTGGATGAAGCAAAGGAAAATATACTTGGTATGGAGATCTTCAGGACTCAGAGTGGTAATACTCTGAGGGTGTCACGATTCAGGTTTTCCAACGGAATGTCGGTTCAGATATTGTTGGGGGGACACTCTACGCTGTCGTTAGAGGGTAGTCTGTCAGGGAATCGTGATGAAGAAAAGAAGAGTAAGGGGTCATGTATATATGCAGTTGGAAGTCATAAGTATCAAGTTGTCTGCACGAGACCTGACATAGCATCTGCGGATGTGGGAATGTTGGATAGGTTTGATCGTGGATTACAGATGGACGTACATGCTCTTGTGGATTCTGACTACGTCATGGGTAGATCAATCACAATGTACGGGTTTATGATACAGGAATGTGCGGTGAGCTGGGAAGCTATGTTGCGGCACATGATGGCTTTGTTAACAACTGGAGCGGAGTATATGACACTTGCTGGAGAATTGAAGGAGGATACATGGCTAAAGGGACTCTCTACAGAGTTAGGATTTGAGCTAAGGTTAGTAGCGGGTCTTGCTACTGGTGCCTTGACAAAGGCGGTCCCCGGTCCGAGGTTCCAGCACTGGTTGAAGCTGCTGCGTATCGGAGAAGGCTAACTATTACCACTAAGGTGGAAATTGTTAGAATATTAGTGTGTAATAGTTAGGATATAAGTTTAGGGGGTTAATTGTATTTTAGCTCAAACTTAAGGAGGTTAGTCATGTATTAGGAAAGTTCCTAACCTCCTCAATTGTAGAATCCTTGTTCACCAAGGATTAGGTTTCTCCCCCCTCATTCTCTATAAATAGGGATGAGGGGGTGAGGTTTTATTTGTACCTTCTTTTCTTACTCACGTTTAATAAACGTTTGAGTGTAAATATATCGTGTGTGTTAGTGCCACTCGGCATTAAGGGATCATAAACCTTTGCCGAGGTCTTGTTGGAGTAGTTCTTGATTCGTGGTTCCGCTCTAGAAACCGGTTTGTTGGATTTCTTCCAACAATATAGAACAAGGAATAATAGATACGGCTTAGCATTGATTGATTTGTAATTGTAGATATAATTATTGGTTTTGGCTATCAGATGTGAATCGAACTCGAAACTTAGATGTGGTTTGATGATCTGAAATATGATATGTTAATCGTGTAGACTGTAGACCTCTCTCTCAATGCTTTTTCTTTCATCCTGATGGTGTTGACAGTGCGTTCATGCAGAGGCTCGGAAAGAAGGGTAACAATGCTGTCATTTGGGGCTGCCTGACCTGACTATAGGGATGGGAGGTACCGTTAAGAAAGCATATATGATATTTTGGAAAATACACCCGATGATGCTTTTATGCTTCAACAGTTGTCTAACCCCGCAAACACTAAGGTAACTGTAACAATGTGTCCGCACATGGATAAAGACATACAAGATTTTTTTTTTCTTTTTTTTTTCTTTTTCTTTTTCATTTCAATAAACTGAGTGTCGCCATAAAAGAATTCAAAGAAGGTAATATATCTGAACACTCTCATATAGTCTCTTTGCAGTGCGTTTTTGTCAAAGGGTGTTGTTTATGTGTCACAGCATTGATCTGATTATCTTTATCGAATATCATATATTTATTTTCAGAATGCAATCCAGCTATCTCTATGTGCAAGTATTAATAAGAATATTCTGTTTGACATGTGTTGGAGGCAGCGGGGATAGAAAATACAACCATTATAAAGATGAAGGATCATGAAGGATCTGAATGGACAATGAGGATATCAGCGGAGCGGAATTTTAGAACCGAACACAGCTTATCATCCGGATGGTCTAAGTTACAGCGACATTGCAACTTATCGGATGGTGATAATTGTTTTTTCAAGTACAACAAGAAAGAAAGAATCAATAGCAAAAAATCAACCACCAATGCGGTTGGAGCTGCTAAGATTGTAGATGAGTGCTCACCTACTGGTATGGCACAGAAAAACAAGCATAGATGTTAGGATTGATGAGCTACAGTGGGACAGTGGTATGAAGAAAGGTTAAGATTAAAGATGAGTGGGATGCACAGGTGATAGCTATAAGGAAAAATAGGAGAAGGCCACTGCTTGAGAAAATTGAACAGGAGAGGGAAAGAGTGGTTAGAAGCAATCAGGTTATTTACTTTTAACCTCAGACTTAGTATGTTTGATGGTGCTGTTGTTTATCAAATTGTGTTTCCTGCATAAAAGCTGTGATATGGTAGCCGACAGCAGAATACTAGATCAATGTCAATGAACATAAGGAGGAAACAAGTTTGTGGGTCGTGGTGGGTAAACATAGAAGACGACTCTGCGAAGAGTTGACAGACCAATGTTGAGAGAAATTAAGGTACATTGTAATTATCTAAATAAGCAATTTAATCGAGTTATGGAAAAATACTCACGGAATTCAGTTATCTTAATATGATCATATAAAAACTTGAATTGCAGTGAAATAAAAGTCCTCTTATCGTTTTAATATTAGCACAGTTGTCAAAAGACTCGCAATTTTGCTCAAATAATGATCAGTGTGTAACGAAAAACACATATAATGTTGATCAAGTTGGAAAAGGTTAACATGCTTATAGTTTTGACTTTTGACATTATATGTTGATGACAATAGGTGCATTTTGAGACGAGTGGGACGACACAAATGGTAAAGTTGACATCTTTGTGATGGGGATTGGTAGCGGAAGCATTGTATCCGGTGTTGGTGGATGTCTTAAATCTACAAATCTCGACGTTAAGGTGGGTCATTTACGACTTTGTAGTTCCAGTAATGTTTGGATAAACATAGTCTACGTATGGATGCCATTATATGATTAATATTATGTAATGGTCAGATAGTAGAAGGGTTAAATAAATCTGCATATCAAAACTTAGAATTAGTAATAAAATATTCCTGTTAACCTAATTTCTACCATCATTCTTCTTTCTACAGTTTATTAGTTTGACTTTGAGTTTTAATACTCTTTGTACTTTGACTTTCTATTAGCACAACTGGAGTTCGGGAACGGATGACATCAGCACTGCAAGTTATTCTGGGTAAAAAGGTATGTCTTGGTATAGCTCAGGTCGTGAGATGGGAAAAAAATCATGAACATCCGAGAACATCAACACTGCAAGTTATTTTGGGCAAAAAGGTATGCCTTGATATAGCTCAAGTCATCATTTGTTCTTTTTAACGTTTGTTGGAAATATCATCCGGTTTACCTATGAATGGGTCTGTTTAGGTTGTGTTTGATTTCTTAAGACTTGAAACCAGTAAAGTAAATAAATAACAGCTTTAATGAAATGGTGGACGGGGTAAAAATATGCCCACAGTGAAGTGTAGTACTTTTAAAGAGGCTTTTGCAATAAGGTTTCTACCCTACACAGTCTGACATGTCAACCTGCCCATTATACCGCCTTGATTATTAATTTATGAAACCGTTTTCCCCATTTGCAGAAGTACAAAATTGATGGGCATGATACTATAGTACTGGCTGGAGCAAAGTAAAATGAGTGAATGGTTTTTTTCTTCATTTACAAGATTGTGGGATCTACGTGTAAGAACACCAAGCAAAGTGGGAAAGGTTAATGTTATACTATGCAATGCATAGCTTACAAGGATGTTTTTGTATACTCTTATCAATTCTACTTTGGATTCTATTCAGCAACAAATGAATAACTTAAATACAGTAAGTTTTTGTTGGTGCATTACCTCATGCTGTTTTAATGATGCAAACATATTCTTTTTCTGCTAACCAAGTGCCATTTTGACACTTATGCCTAAGCTAAATAGATAGTGTATATTGGTTATCATGTAAACAACATGTTCATGTTGCATATCGGTTAATACAGGCGTCGGCATCAAATTAGCTCCGCCGCAACACGCGGGAATGTTCCCACTCATTATTAAACAATGTGGAATAAATATATATTTCAATGCAACTTTCATTTATGTATAACTGCCAATTTGCAAAGTCGAGCCCCATTTGCTTCTATGAATCTGAGACCGCATTTTGTGAGTCATAAGAGTGTTTGAATGAGCTTATTATATAAGTTTGTGGGTGTATTTGGATTATAAAAGTTTTATAAGTCTATACAATAAAATAAGCTAATCCTAACACTCATCAAAATAAAAGATGATGTATGCATAGCTCATTTAACTCTTTTTATCAGTGTTTTAAAACTCGGATTGACCCGGCCGATTCAACCGGTTGAACCGGTGATATTACCGGGTGGTTTACTAGCCCGTTTTTTGATGATTTAAAACCCGGATCGAACCGCCGGGTTTCAGATGACACGGCTTGAACACGCATCTGATACGATTTGATAATAAAATTCTAACTTTTAATAACTATCAATAGGCACTAAATGCATATTTGGTTTTATATAGCATTAACTAGTTATAATGCCTGCGCACGCGCAGAGTTTTTTCTAAAATTTAATGTAGTTTTATTAATTAAAAAACAAACAGGTTTATTTTTGTTCTTTGTTTTAACTTGGTTCTTAATTTTGATTTATAATTATGTTTGGTGCACGTGATAAAAGTAAATATATGGTATTTTCATATAAATACTCATCTTTATGTACAAAGTTTAGTTACCGCATCTTGTGTTTGTGTATCGATAATTTACATCAATTTATTTTGTAATTTAGCTTTGAAATATAACATGATACTATAATCTATTAATCTCACAATGGATAGTCAAATACACTTGGTCATCCTAATACTCTGTTTCTATATCAAACACAATGAAGTGAGGATACACCACTTAATTATATATTATCTCGAGTATGTAGTCTGTCGTGATGGAACCAAGAGAAAATAATACATTAACATACAATCGGTGGTTGCAGCGTGTTGTTAAAAAGCAATAAGACGCAACTACTGGTGCTTCAAGCGTATTAGACCTTGAATATGCTGGGGAAAAAAATCACTAAAAAATTACTAAACCATCTTACTAAAGCACTCAACCCAATAGATCTTGAATATACTGAAGAAATCAAATTCACTAAAAAAAATTAAACCATCGTACCAAAGCTTTAAACAATTTAAAGCAAGTGATATATTTGAAATTTAGTGATAAGAGTTTTACAGATACATCATAAATGAGTAGTATTTTTATTAGAGCTAATTAGATAAAAGGCTCCAGAGGTTAATATGATTAACACAGAGATTTTTTATAGATATAATGAGGCCTTCAGTAAATTAGTTTATATCTTCTCATTTGGTAATTTTCGTTGCAAACATATAAAGAGCTTTCGTAACTCCGCTAGTAGAAAGATCTTTGACTTTTCAAGATCGAACTTAACATGATCGCCAAATTGCTTATTTCAAGATATACATATCTAGCAGAAACTTGCATCTAATGAAATTGCTTCATACCATCACATCTTAGCTTCATAATGGTAGCACTGATGGTAGAATTAAAGGACACGTGTGCGACTTTATTAGGTCGGGATTGACTAAACTCACCATGTGACTCCTTAGGTTGGTACGTTGATGGTGTAGATTTAGTAGCAAGACGTGCCATGAAACGACCCAATTGGAATCAATGATTCACGTTCCATATGTGGTACCACATCATCAACACTCATTGGTTGAGATTTTGCTCAAGTGTTACTCGCAAAAACTAAAGAATCATCAATAAGACAATAACCGTAACAATTTAAATTGAAACACCCGAGACTACCCAAAACACCCAAAAGTTAATCGAGAAAAGCAAAATAATCATAACAACTTTTATCTAAACAACCAAAACTACTATCTCCTAGACCATATCATCAAAACATAATAAAATTCAAAACTTTAAGAACATGAAGCAATGGAGAAGATAAATAATAATAATAATAATAATAATAATAATAATAATAATAATAATAATAATAATAATAATAATAATAATAATAATAATAATAATAATAATAATAATAATAATAATTAAAAAAAAATGAATAGTGTATTAATTAGATCATAACACGACCATAAATATGGGCAATTGCGTCAAATTCTGCAAATATGTATAGATGTAACGTCGATGCTGTTATGCTCATGCGGAGTATAAGGCAGTCAAATCCATATAAATATGAAAAAACATTGAGCAAAGATACAAAATGCATAAATATGTAAAAACCTCAAAGTACATGAACCATAACATCAATGTTCCCTTGTTCCTATATCTGAAATCATGAAAATTACATTTTTCAAAACCTCAAAATACTTAATTCGTATGACTGATGATTGAGTACCAATAATGATAATGGTTGATGTACCTTAACCACCATGGCAAGTCGAACAGCAGTACGAACACGAAGCATCTGATGATTAATTTGTGCTGATGGTTTTTCTTTTAAGGTACAAATTGTTAGGCTGATCGTCTTGGATTTGGGGTTGCTGGGTTTGGGAGAAGGAAACAATACACTTTTTGTGTGTGTGCGAGTGAGATGAATGGGTGAAGACTGGAGTTCCGCTTTTTTTTGTTAATTTTATATTTTTGGAACAAAAGTATGAAAAATAGCTGCATGGTACATGCGTGTCTTTTGCTTTTTATATGTTTGAGTATGGGATACGATTTTCTCATAAATTTTGGCCTAAACAGGAAATATTTAAGTTTTTACGATTAAAAATCTGTTTTTAAAATATTTATTATAATTAAATTAATACTTAATAAGGAAATATTCTTTTTTTCGAAATACCAAAGTACCCACTAGGGGTTTTGTTTTATTATATATATATATAAAAGATGAGTATATCATCCGTCAATAAAATAATTGTATCCATTTATTAGATGAAACATGATTCTGATATGATTTGATTGCTATTTAGACTCCAAAATTTTATGTATATATACCGAGGCAATACAATTGGTATTGATCCATCAAAAAGTAACTTTTTAGTTTCTTTGATTTTGTATTGTAATCTACAAAATCATGGTTCAAATAAAGATATTCTTCTTGTTCACATTGTTATTTTTCATCTCTGGTAATTTACTCTTCATATATGTCTAGTATTCCATATGTCTAGAAAATTATTGCTAACAAAATTAGTTTACAGGTTGGAATGTTTCGTGTCGATCAATTGACAAAGAATCAGTAGTAAATCACCTAACATTATCTAAGAACAATGGTGAGAATGTTATAAACATACTTCAGGAAGTTCAGCATTGTGACCCTACTGTACTTGGTAGTTGCAACATGATATGTCGTGCTGGATGGCCACTTTGTTGTAACAATATTTGCATTTGTTCATGTGGTCTTACCCTTGATTGCGAAAAACGTTGTGATTAATCTTGGCTACTTTATGATATGTTTGTGAGGTTATCACTATTAAGGTGTTTGTTTGTTAAAATACATGAATTATTAAAAAGTTAATCAATTGAACTACTTCTCCGGTATTATTAAAAGGTAACTTTTTTTATATTTGTTTAATTATATAAAGCATTTGGGACTTTCTAAATATGAAAGTCTTAATTTTTTAAGCATGTACATATTACTATATTACTATATTTAGTAATTTGTATACTTAAATCTTTTATATAATAAAATAAAACATTAAGTGGGGACTTTCGTATTTCAAAAAAAGCTTATTTCTTTATTAGGTAATATTTTAATTATTATTTTTTAGTTTAAAAATTTATAAATTTATTTTGTTGATATACTACAAGTAAAAGATAAATACAAAAAAATATAGATAAGATGCAACTAACAATGTATCTTTAATAATAAACAAATATAATTAAAAATCATAAATCAAACAAAACAAAGATTAAATTTTTTGTTTTTTAATAAATAAAAATGTATCATTTAAAAAAAATTAAAAAAAAAAATCCGCGCGTGCGAGGGCATTATAACTAGTTCTACACTACACTAATTGCATTAAAATATAAATTAATGACACATTATATTTTAGGATTAAAAAAGATGTTTCAAATATACAAGGGATTTGCTATGGGGTGCCCACCGGGCATTTTATAAAATGTAAAAGATGCATTTAACGTGTAGTTAATACGCTCAAACTTTTCTTTTTGAATAAAAAATGCATTTAATAATCATTAATAAAACTTTTAAATTATAATTAAATGTGATTTTTCACTTAATGCACTCAAATTTGTTTATTCATTTACATCTTAAAAAAATACCCAATAGGCACCCGTTAGCAAATCTCAATCTATACTACTTATAATACATATTAGACCCTCTCTTCTATTAAATTTTTAAGATTTCCTAATATAGATTTTAGGTAAATACACATATTAAAGCTTTATGTACAATTAATTATGCACAACCATGTATATTAAACACATGCAATTAATGCTCTTCTTAAATCACTCATTTACTGAAAAATGCAACCATTTTACCACATAGTACAATCTAATCAAACTATTAATCATCTATTGTTAAAATTCAATAACCCAAGCACTTAAAACACCAGCAAAAAAACATAACTTACGCAACTTAAAAGAACAATATGGTTAAAGTTACTCAAATATAAAAT
The DNA here is from genome assembly GCA_014162995.1 of Artemisia annua. Lineage (NCBI taxonomy): Eukaryota > Viridiplantae > Streptophyta > Magnoliopsida > Asterales > Asteraceae > Artemisia > Artemisia annua. The sequence goes on from LBNU01029944.1 coordinate 23,841, forward strand.
TCTCTCAATCTATAAAGTTATTGCAACGAAAAATATAAAACTAAAAGTCATTAATCGCCACAAATTTTGTTACAGGGTACTCGTCGCTGCATCGTGTAGGTACCTTACTAGTTTACAATAATACAAATTTATAGTTGTAAATTTTATCATAAACATTTAAGTTTTAGTAAATTCAAATAAATATAATTATGGATATCTATATTTGTATTAAGATATTTTACGAAAATTTAAACAAACATTTACTCATTTAGAACTATCAAACCGATAAACTCTCAAATACTGACTACGATTGTATACAGCTTAAAAGTTAAGACAAAAACTTTTTTCTTATATCATCTTATCAATATATAGGTCCATATTTCCGTGTATTGAAGGCTTATCCATGAATCCTGACCATCTTCCGAAGTTATAAATAATCTACTGATCAAAGGCTGTAAGGGCGGGCTGCTCTACATTGCATATTTGGTATCGCCGCTGAGACCAAATATAATTGATCAAAATTCAAAGTTTCCACATAATCTGAAAGGGTTATTTACACATATAGGTAATGAACTTTGAAAAATTTCCTATGTTAGGTAATTGACTCTCGAAAATACTAAGTTAGGCAACCAAACTTTGTGTAACCTGCAAAGTTAGGTAATATTACCGGCTAAGCTTATGGGGACCACATATGACGTACAGCTATATCTCCCTTTTCCCCCTTTCTTCTCCTCTTTATTCCTAAACCCTAATTTCTAATGGTCATAACCCACTCAATTAATTCTTTCAAAAATCAAAACTAATCCCAAATCAATGAATTATTGTATACCTTAGGAAGTCTGTTGATGCGGGTCCATAGGGAACACCGTGTAGAAGTGGCGGTCTCCAGTATGAAACAAGAAGAATATGATGAAGATGGTGTACAAATGGTGTGGGAAGCGATGTGACCCATGCGACAAGGGAAATTTCCCCTCCTGTTGTCTGCCATTTCCATATCTATTTCCCAGTAAAAACAAGAAAAGTCAATACATTATACTATATACTAAAACCCAATTTTTTGGGCCGTTCAAAAACCCGTTACCCATCCGTTTTATTCAACTGCATATATACAAAAAGGGAGACCCTGTTCCGTTCCCCGTTCCGTTATGTCAACTATTCATTAGCGCACAGTGCTTCAAACAGTGCATCCCGTTTCTCCGTTCCGTTTTCCCCCGGATAAGATATTTCGCTCCCCATTCT
>LBNU01029946.1:21445-52661 GCA_014162995.1 Artemisia annua
GCTCCCTCTATTATCTTCTCCCAGCCGCGCGTTTATCTTCACTATGGCAACAAGATTCCGGCCACCGGAAAATTTTCCGGCAACCACCAACGACACCACCTACCCAAACTTATAGATCGGGACACCCCCGACTCCTCCCCGCAAACCGTTTAGCCCCAAACAAACCCACGCGCCCCCTATTCCGTTTTCTTTGTTCGAATTCCACCACCACTCGCCGCCGTTATTGTCCCGTCGAGTTCTTTGGTAACCGAGCATCCCCCACCACTTTTTAATCATGTTTTACTAATAAAAACGCGTTTTAAACAAAACCCTAATTTTATAATTTTATTTAATCCGAATTTATTAAGTTTTCTTTTATAAAAACGTGTTTATTAAAGGTTTTATACAAAAACTCGTGTGGTTTTCACCTTGTGGTCTCGTTTGAGTCGCGACTCGGTCAACTCACCGAGTCAACTCGGTTGACTCAGTGAGGGTTTTGTTATTTTGATGTGTTGGTCGAGTTTGGTGACACAAGGAGTGTATATTGTTGTTGTTTGGGTGATTTTAGAGGGTCCGTTTGGTTGTTAGTGTCTCGGCAGCCCCTCGCCACCACCACCGAGCCATGGTGGTGGTGGTGGGAGGTTAATATTGTTGTCGTTATTGTTTTTGGTGACATTGGTTGCTTGGTATTTGGATTTGGTTGTGATTTGGGTAGCCGAAGTGTGATGCGAAATGTAATCAGGTGAGAACGTAGTAAAAGGTAATGGCGAAAATCTTTTTGGTTTTTTATTATACGAAGGATTTAGAATGAGAAAAGTCTTGAAATTCATTTTTGGCTTTTATTAGGTTGGTATAAAGCGTGTTTTAGTTTGTTTGAATTGTTATAAGAAAACGTTAATCGTATCGCTATGACAACCTAGACGGTGCATTCAAAACGACTAAGTCTCGAATGATCGAAAGTGGCTGATAATCTTAAATCTAACCAACTGTCCCCGGCAGCGGCGCCATTTTGATAAGCTCGTTTCTAGGCTAGTGAAAGCAAGAACCACGGGTATCGTTGTCCCAACGAGCGTTGAAATTGATCTAGTCACTCAAGTCGTGAGTTATGTGAGATGAATGGGTTGAAAAGAGTTGAATTTGTTTTAATTATACTACGAAAGTTTTGCATAAAATTTAAATGAAATAAAGAACAATAAGAAAGGGAATAAGTTTAACTATGAAGGAAAACATGAGACTAAGTGAAGCGAAAAAGGAAATAAAAGTTTAAACTTAAGAAAGGATTAAAGACAACGTTTTTGTTGTTTTGTATTTAATTAACGAAAGAAAATTAAGCTAAGTTAAAAAGTTTAAAAGAAAATTCGACAGAGTAACGGTAAGAAATGGATAAAAGAAAACTCCACTCGATGAACGATGGAGTGCAAATAAGCCTAGCTCGGCTTTTAGAAATAAACAAGACACGACAATAAAAGACTAAGACTCGAAAACTTAAACAAAACAAAACCTAAACTCGCTAAGAAAAACAGATTACCAAACTCGCTATGAACTTGTGAAAGCAAACTCGCTAAGGAAAATAATCAAACAAACTCGCTATGCAACACTAGACAGCAAACTCGCTACCAAATAAGAAAAACCTAACTCGCTACTGTGAACATGAAACTCGCTAGGCAAGTGGCACCAAACTCGCTAGCAGCCAAGTCTCAAACTCGCTACCATACTAGGTTAGCAAACTCGCTAGAAAGATGGGACCATACTCGCTAGGGTACTTTGAACCATACTCGCTATATGTGAAGAATAAAACAAAACTCGCTATGGACTAGCGACAAGCAAACTCGCTACCTAGTAGAAATACCAAACTCGCTACACCTAAGTAAAAACAAACTCGCTAGGGTCTAAAAGGAAACCATACTCGCTACNAATCACCCCTATAGTTATTAAAGCCTCTTCTTACATTGTAACCCCCAACTGGCCCTTGCCGCCCGCACCCATGTTATTCCTACGATTGACTGCAGTTTGCCATCCCTCATCACCATCCCCATTGTTAACCATACCAACATTCTTGGCCTTCTCTGTATCAGCAACCTTAACATTTTCACCATCCTTGTTGACTTTACTAACCATATTCACCTTCTTAACACACTCACTAGTATAACGACCATACACCTTAAACTCCTCACATCGAGGCGGGACCCAAGTGTACTCAACCCGAAGCCTTAAAATCTTGCCCAAGCTTTCATACCACAATTCTAAATTATCAACTAACGCCTTATTAGAATCAATTTCTACTAACAACCTAGCAAACGATGCTCTGCCATACGGTTTCTCACAGATGGAAGTTGTCATCCTGTCCATGATTATCGGTACCCCAATGCTACTAACCATCCTACTAATGCCTTCTACATTCCATGCTTCCAAAGGAATGTCATAAATTTTGACCCATACAGGAACCTTATTAACTTCTGGTTTGGACATGCACAACCCCGGTTCCCATTTTTTCACAAACAAAGGCTTGTTATCAACTAACCAAGGCCTGTTCTCAATCGCAAGCTCCATTCCATCCCTAGACTTAAAGTTGAAAAAACACATTCCGTTTTGATTCATTACCACATCCTCCAACTGATACAACCGCCACATTTTTTTCAAATGGTAAACAAGATCTCTGTAATTCATACGAAAACCGACAAAGAATCCTACCACAGTATTACCCCATCTTTTGCAACCATCTTCTAAAATCGAATCCATCTTAGCTACTACACGCCCTTCACCAATAGTAGAAGTTGGAACAAAGTAAAGCTTATTATTTCCACTTGCATTCCCACCAAAGCTTCTCGCCGCAGCATTAGCAAATGACCTAGGACCATGAATACCAACCTTCCTCATAACACTATCTTGAACTTTGCTACTCTCACCGGCTTCAAAATTACTAACAAAAACCTCCCCTTTCTTCAATTCACTAACATCACCATTCACCTTAAACAAACCAGGCACTCTCTCTTCACCAAAGCTAACCTTAGTAGGACTCTTAGGCTTAGCATTATTAGACTGTGGATTTAAGACAGGATTCTCATTAAACGGCACTGGTATTTCAGGCAATGTAGCACTTCCACTAGACTTATTACCACAATCCATACCACTAACTAGTTTAGTAACAGAAGAATCCAAACCAACATTCACATTTGACATACAAGACTCATTCAAATCACTACCACTAGCAGGAATAGAACCAATACTCAAACTAGTAGCAATTTTATCACTATTATTCTTAATACTATCATCACTAACACTAGCATTAACAGAAATAGTATTACCTGATTCAGAGGAAACTCCAACACTACCCACATCAGCCATACCCATACCAACTGCACCCAAACTATCACTACCCTCCACAGACTCAAAAGCCCCATCCTCATAAACCAAATCCTCCAAATCAATAGTAGACCCATTCCCTTTTGATGTCAACCTAGTATCAATCTTCTGGTAAGTACTCTTAGGAGTATTATTCACCAAATAAGCATGCCTCAAAGTGGATTTATTAAGAGGATTCATGGTCCTAGTAGTTTCTTAGGTTTAAGAACTGAATCCGTCCTATAAGAGGACGGATTGGGTTTGGATTCAGGGTTTGGATCTGACATGATGATGATTAATGAATGAAAATCATGTTAAACCCAGTGATTGGAAAAGGGGGAAATGAAGAAAACCGTTATACAGTACAGATGAGTGAATAACAAACTTATGAAATGGAATTTAAGAAGAAGTAGACAAAGATCTACAGTAAACAGAGTGAATAAGACTGTTTTAATAAAATAAAATTGAGATTAAAGCGTATGATTCAACAGTGAAATCGTATGAAACCTTAGATCTACATATTTCGCCAAAATTCGCCCACACAAAAGGTGTATTGTTATTATTATTATTATTATTATTATTATTATTATTATTATTATTATTATTATTATTATTATTATTATTATTATTATTATTATTATTATTATTATTTATTTATTTTTTTTATAAACATCGCTTTATTAAAAACTTATAGGATTTACAAGAAATTAGTGGGGAGCCGAGATACTAACTGGGCCCCCACACCTCTAGCTATAGCGAAGCTAATCCTACTAAAAATATGAGCAGCAGCACGTGCTCCAATATCTTGAGTCACGGAGAATCTTCGGATACGCTTTAATAAGGTTACCGCTTCCTTCTCAAGCTCTCCAAAGGAAGAAAATGAAAAGGGGAGAAACCCATATCCAATATCCGCGCATTTAGCCTCGTACTTGACGCGTTTACGTTGTGCGGCTTCAATAACCGCACGACCCGGCACAAAATCGACCATACCGGTTTGCGTCAAGGGTGACGACCCTGTCAGATCAACACATACATCAAGCCCGCCATCCCACGAGTAAAGTAACACATCAGCTGGCCGTAAGGGTTTGTCCCTTTCCCCGCTAAGCCCAATATCAACCTCCTTACGAGCTGAAATTCCAGACCGAGAACATATGTCAACAAGAACATCACGCACCACGTTATGCCGATATTTAATACCAATAATACCCGCGCACGATACAGCATAGTCCCCATAAATATCCCCAGTAAAGACCTTGGAACAAGCTGAGCACGACATCTGAACAGAAAAAAGAGGAACACCTAGCCGATAGCACAAAACACATCGGTAAGTCCTAGCATTCATAGTCTGCCCAACCCAGATATCGGAGCCACCCTAAGCCAATCTGAAGTGTAGTCCTCCTTTTGTGAACTCCATAACGCCATCTGTCGAGGAGATAGGCTGAAGGTGGATTCAACCGTTTGGGTAACACGTGTGAAATGTATATCTGCCAATTTCTTCATGAGTTTGGGGGCAGCGATCTCACTTGGGTTACTCAAAAGGTCAATCTCCATTTTCGCATTAAAAGTACATAAGGCATCATCAAAGGAGGGACCAGAAGTCACAATACCAGAATGTCGGAGAAGCTTAGTCTGTAAGCTGGCAGATTGAAGTCTAGTAGCAAGGAAAGCATAGTTCAAGACATCACCTGTAGAATATACACCAAGCCCCCCAAAAGCAAAGGGTAAGGTGGCAAGTCTCCACTGCCAATCACCAAATCCAGGTCCAGAAGCAGTGACAATACTCTCTAAAGAAGAACGAAGTGCTGCATCAAATGAAACCTGAGCACACTCAAAGACCCGAGGAGAACATGTGCGCATAGAAAAATACAACTTGGAAATACCAGCACATGCCCGAAGTAGCAACAACTCACACTGAGGATCATTAAGCTTAGCAACAACATCCATAAGCTCAATGGTTTTAGCAACCCTTTTCATAACAAGCTCACTACTAAACTCAAAGTCCACACTAGCAGGCCCGCCTAATAATTTAACACCGTGTAAAGGTCGAGAAATATTAGATGGAAAAACACCCACAAGCCTGCTTCTGGGTCTTCCTTTGGCCAAAAAACCTCAGTTTTATCAACATTGAGGTGTAAACCACAACGAGGTCCATCCATCATAATAAGCTCTAAAACCTTCCCCACGACCAAAGTATCTCCAATAATAGTGCCATCATCCAGATACCAAGCTTGAAAAGAAAGGTTAAAGTTAATTTAACACCGTGTAAAGGTCGAGAAATATTAGATGGAAAAACACCCACAAGCCTGCTTCTGGGTCTTCCTTTGGCCAAAAAACCTCAGTTTTATCAACATTGAGGTGTAAACCACAACGAGGTCCATCCATCATAATAACCTCTAAAACCTTCCCCACGACCAAAGTATCTCCAATAATAGTGCCATCATCTAGATACCAAGCTTGAAAAGAAAGGTTAAAGGAGTCTCTAATCTTACATACCAAAGGATGTAATACTAAAGCAAAAAGAAGAGGCCCAAGTGGATCACCTTGGTGCGACCATAAAGTATGTTCCCCATAATATAATCTAGCTGGGCTAGAATAACAGAATTCCACCCAACGTGAAATAGCAGGACAACGAATGCGAACCTCCCGTAACATAACCTCACGATCCACCATATTAAAGGCGTTCTTGAAATCCACCAACAACATCGAAAGACCCACATCATGCCCCTGATCTTCAATCAACCAATTCACGGCATGAAGAATAGCCTCACCTCCTCCAGATACCCGAACACCGAAGTGTAAATCATTTAAATAACCGTCCAAAGAATGGCCAATCATAGAAGCACTAACCTTAGAGATTAACGCCTCCAAACAGTCCCAACAGCAATAGGACGGATACCACCTCCTGGCTTGACCAAAGGTGTGAGAGGAGCACTAGCAATATACTCACCTAACACCCTAGGGCATCTAGCAATATTATTATTATTATTATTATTATTATTATTATTATTATTACTTTTTTTTTTCAAAGGTAAAATAGATTAAATAAAATGAAAGGTTATTTAAATGAGATAGCACAAGAATATGACACTGCTAGGACACTCCCTAACAAGATCATCTCTTGCCGAGGAAACAAGATCCAAACAACAGAATTGGACAACCCAATTCATATACAAGAGCTGGTAAAACTAATTGGTAACAATAAACAAAAAAACAAAGATAACAACCATGCAACCCCCGTAACTCAGTCTTAGCAGAAGATGAAGCTTAATCTAAAGTTATACTCATACTCTGAATACATGGAGGTTTACAAAGGGACCAACCTAAGTAATTCCAAACATCACCATATGAATAAAACTCAAGAAAGCTGAAAGTGCTAAGACTGAAGATAGAGAAATTGCAATAACAAACAGACCAACCATAGTGCAGCAACAATGCTCCAAATAACTTGATCCAAGCATAGCTCTAGCATTCCAAAAGACCTTCATAACTGTAACTCCAAAAACAGCATGAACCCATCCAAAAACTGCAGCCTTGAACCATGTTGGATCTTCAAAAAGCTGATGCAATAATCCCCATACAGCTTCATAACAACAGCAACATATATAAAGAATACTCTCATAACAACAGAAGCATTCATGAGAATGAGTGATTCATCAAGAATCAACATCACCCAAATATATCCTATCTCGTTAAAAAACCTTGGCAAATAAAAAACCCTATGGGAAAACTTTTCACAAGGAAAAAGAGTATAGGAAGTGAAAATGTTGTTAGTCCAGGAAAAGGCATGTAAAAACTTCATAAGTACAGCACTCCAAAACAAACAATGCAAACCCAAGACCTGAACATGATCAAAACCAAGACTGAAAACCAGCACAGAAGATAAAAAATAACCTCTGTAGTGCATAGTCATCTGTCCAATACTCCTTATAAACCAAAACAAAACAGCCAGCGCAGAAAGTCGGACTCGGTTCTGTAGTGCATAGCGTGCAATACTCCAAACATCTAAAAGGCAGGCCAGCGCAGAAGCTAGTCCAATTTTCTGTAGTGCATAGCTGATTGTAACCACAAACATCTCGCCGATCAAAAATTTAGTATCATTTCCAAAACTGCATATAAGACCATCATCATCATCACAATCAAAGACTTGATTGCAGTTCCAAAAACCAGTACCGGAACAGAACCAACAAACCCAGTCCACCCAAACATTCGCGGATCTACCAAAGTTTAAGTGACAATAATGACCTGTATAAAAGCAGTTAGTACGAAAATTCAAAATATAACAACAATCATCCTTAACTACCCCACCCTTCTGCACATGATTCAATACGATCACATACATCATAACGAAGCTCCAAGATATAGGTAATGCCATCAAAAACAGTATTGTAACCCATCTTATTATCACCATTTTGATCCATACTACCACCAACATTAATACCTTTGATGGGAATTTTCCAAACATTAGCAGCCTTAACAACCTCACGAGAATGCATAATTTTAAGACCCATCAACTTATGTCTCACAATATCCACAATAACACTGAAAACCCTCTCCTCAGTCCTATAATTATTTTGAAATATTCGACCGTTTCTTTCTTGCCAAATATAGTAAACTGCAGCACCAAAGACCAATCGTTGAATCACGCTCCAAATAGAATTATTGGCAGTTTTAATGGACATTCCAGAAACAATCTCAGCCAAACTATGAGATAAATCCTCCAGTTTACACAGCGGCTTAAGGTTGTCCCAAATAATTCTAGAGAAGTTACAGCTGAAAAATAAATGACTATGAGTCTCGTCAGCAGCATTACTTAATGGGCACAGGGTACTAGAGATGTTAAACCATCTAGAAATTCTATCCGTCGTTTTAAGTCTTCCCCTCATAGCCATCCACAAAAAAAAAGCGTGCCTTGGAATTCNCTCATACCAACAGAAGCATTCATGAGAATGGGTGATTCATCAAGAGTCAACATCACCCAAATATATCCTATCTCATTAAAAAAACCTTGGCAAATAAAAAACCCTGTGGGAAAACTTTGCACAAGGAAAAAGAGTATAGGAAATGAAAATGTTGTTAGTCCAGGAAAAAGCATGTGAAAGCTTCATAAGAACAGCACTCCAAAACACACAATGCAAAACCAAAACCTGAACATGATCAAAACCAGAACTAAGAACCAGCATAGAAGTTAAAAAATAACCTCTGTAGTGCATAGTCATCTGTCCAATACTCCTTATAAACCAAAACAAAACAGCCAGCGCAGAAAGTCGGACTCGGTTCTGTAGTGCATAGCGTGCAATACTCCAAACATCTAAAAGGCAGGCCAGCGCAGAAGCTAGTCCAATTTTCTGTAGTGCAAAGCTGATTGTAACCACAAACATCTCCCCGATCAAAAATTTAGTATCATTTCCAAAACTGCATATAATACCATCATCATCATCACAATCAAAGACTTGATTGCAGTTCCAAAAACTAGTACCGGAACAGAACCAACAAACCCAGTCCACCCAAACATTCGCGGATCTACCAAAGTTTAAGTGACAATAATGACCTGTATAAAAGCAGTTAGTACGAAAATTCAAAATATAACAACAATCATCCTTAACTACCCCACCCTTATGCACATGATTCAATACGATCACATACATCATAACGAAGCTCCAAGATCTAGGTAATGCCATCAGAAACAGTATTGTAACCCATCTGATTATCACCATTTTGATCCATACTACCACCAACATTAATACCTTTGATGGGAATTTTCCAAATATTAGCAGCCTTAACAACCTCACGAGAATGCTTAATTTTAAGACCCATCAACTTATGTCTCACAATATCCACAATAACACTGAAAACCCTCTCCTCAGTCCTATAATTATTTTGAAATATTCGACCGTTTCTTTCTTGCCAAATATAGTAAACTGCAGCACCAAAGACCAATCGTTGAATCACGCTCCAAATAGAATTATTAGCAGTTTTAATGGACATTCCAGAAACAATCTCAGCCCAACTATGAGATAAATCCTCCAATTTACATAGCGGCTTAAGGTTGTCCCAAATAATTCTAGAGAAGTTACAGCTGAAAAATAAATGACTATGAGTCTCGTCAACAACATTACTTAATGGGCACAGGGTACTAGAGATGTTAAACCATCTAGAAATTCTATCCGTCGTTTTAAGTCTTCCCCTCATAGCCATCCACAAAACAAAAGCGTGCCTTGGAATGCACTGCGAGAACCAGACCTGCTTGTACCACACTACCTTAGGACAATCAGCTCTCAGCGCTTTCCAAGCCTCCTTAACACAAAAATCCACTTCCTTATTCTTCTTATTGACCCAAATAACCTTGTCAGCACAATCATCAGTTAAGACCGGAACAGGAACATTAACAACTTCCCTAAATACATCATACCACTCAGATGGCCATTTCCACCCATTCTCATCAATCCAATCTACCACTTTATCATTCAGATTAAAACCATGAGCAGTAAGGAAATTATGAGAGATAAGCTTGCATAACGGGCCATTAGTGTGCCACTTATCAAGCCACACAGAACAGCTCAAACCATTACCTAACTTATAAGCGACAAACTTATGGATCTTATCTCTAAGTCTCAGAATTTGATTCCAACTCCAAGAACCATTAATAAACCTAACATTGTGCCAAATATTATTATTCTTAATCCTATACTCATGCACCCATTTTACCCACAACGATTCTTTCTTACAAATAACATTCCAAAGATGTTTGGTAATTAACGCCTCATTCATAAGCCTAAGGGGTTTAATACCAAGGACACCTTGATTCTTTGGCTTACAAATATCTTTCCAAGCAATACTAGCAATCCCGCTTCCAATACCCCCACCAGACCATAAAAACTTCATAAGCACTTTATCAATACTATCACAAACGTAAGTAGGGAGGATGAACATAGAGGCCCAATATACATGGAGCGAAGAAAGAACAAAAGTAATAAGTTGAACCCTACCCGCAAAAGACAGAGTTTTATTTCTCCAATCATGAACTCTATTCTTAACTTTCTCTATCAAGACTCTGCAGTCACTATTACTAGTACGTTTACCCGTTAAAGGGATGCCCAAATATTTCATAGGAAACTCTCCAACATTAAAAGGCATAGCAAGAAGAATCCTAGACTTAACTTCCTCAGAAACACTACCAAAAAAAGCTGAACTCTTAGCAGAACTAGGAAGTAATCCAGAAGACATGGTAAACTCATCTAAAGCCCTTCTTAAAACACACGCCGATATTTCATCACCATGGCAAAGTAACAGGAGATCATCCGCAAAATATAAATGAGTCAACAATAACTTTTTACAGCCCCAATGATACCGCAACCTATTGTCTTTCCTAATATGCCTTTTAACCATTAAATTAAATGTCTCCATGACAATGGTGAAAAGATAGGGAGACATAGGATCCCCCTGCCTAAGACCTCGTTTACTTTTAAAAAACCCATGTAACTCACCATTAATACAAATAGAAAAAGATGCGGAAGTAAGACATACCATAATCCAGTTTATCATGGAACTATGAAAACCAAACTGAGTAAGAACAGTCTTCAAGAAATTTTCAATTGACGGTGTCATAAGCCTTCTGCACATCCACCTTAAACGCACATTTGCTGATCTTGTGTTAGGAATACGATTTTTGGATAAGAAAGATTCGGTCACCCGTAAGAAAGATACGGTCACCCCAGATATGATTAAGCATTGTTAAGCTCGTAGTAGTTACATTAGTTAGTTATAAGTAGTTTAGAATTAGATTAGTTCGCGGAAGAAGGACGGGTCTTTACCCACTGTATACCTGATCCGCAGCCCAAGTGGCACGCCCTAGTGGTAAAACCATGTATATAAACCCCTCTCCATCCTTGGAGAGGGTAAGCCTTCTCTCATAATCTCATTTTCTTTTTTTTGGTTTTCTCTCTAAGGCTTCACTTCTTTCTCTCTCTACTTTCTCTCTCTAGAATTTCTTTCTTTCTTTCTTACCTTTAACGAGCCAACCACAAGTATATTTGTGTTTTTGATGTTAACTAGTATCCTACAATTGGTATCAAGAGCCATGGTTACATCCTAGGGATCTTAGAACTTGTGGTTTATGGTTTGTTTTGGTTTCTACTAGTTTAGGGTGGTTGTGACTCATTTTGGTACTCGTTTGTGGTGTTGCTTGTGATCTTTCTTGTACTTCTTGGATTGGAAAGGGTAGACTCATCTAGTTTTTTAGTTGTTTGGACCATATCTAGCATTTGTGAGGTGTACGAATAGGTTTTGGAACTTGTTCTTGCCAGCGGTTAGCTCCACGTTAAAGTATTCTTCACAGCGGTTAGTTTGGGTATCCAGCGGTTAGTAGTAGCGGCTAAGTACAAGTAGTAGAGCGAACATTACGCTGTACTCTGTACTGTATCAGCGGTTAAACTCCAGCGGTTTACTTCACAGCGGTTAGTTTGGGTGTTTAGCGGTTAGTAATAGCGGTTAAGTACAAGTAGTGGAGCGAGCATTACGCTGTACGTTTGTACTGTGTTAGCGGTTTCCTTCCAGCGGTTTACTTTTCAGCGGTTAAGTTATTAGCGGTTACTATCGGTCAGCGGTTTAAGTATCAGCGGTTAAGTTCAGTGGTTACTGTACCAGCGGTTACTTTGTTCGCGGTTACTTCCAACAGCGGTTAATTCTCAGCGGTTAACCATTGTAGCGGTTAAGTGCTAGTGGTTTAGTATTGGAGGTTATTTTGGTCACTACTGATTACTATATCAATGAGTAATCTAAATATGACAAACCCGTCAGAGAATACTATTCCTGAGATTCTCAAACTGTATGATATGGTCGATGAACACAAGAAACCCAACTCATTACAAATGACAAATGATCCTGATCAATGTGACAAGGATCCAGTAAGCTCAAACGTTCATGAGACAAAGATCAGTCTACCACCAGTGGCTTACAACAATGCTAAGGACTGCCTCATTGAATGCTTTCTACAACTTCACTCACACCTCTCAGTGCTTTTAAAGGGAACTGAATTCGTAAGGGGATACAAACGTGCTTTTGCAACACTCTTTGGCCAAGATGTTCAGAATTTCACGGACACAATGATTCTTAACTTAGATCAGTTGCAACAACAACTTGACCAAGGAATACCTTCCAAAACTGGTTCCCTGGCAGCTCTTAGTGTACTCAACAAGCAACTCCAAATGTTCTTTGATTCTAAACTCAATCTTCAGTACGATCATTATAGTGAGATGACTAGAAGCTGTTTTGCTAAACACACGAAAATTGAGGTTGACACGTTCAGAAGCACACTCATCCAGCTCATGGATAACGTTAGAACGTTCATTGTGGAAAGAGCACAACTTAGCCACTTGGATAATGAAACAGTGAAGGAAACCCTGGTACAGTCATATGATGGTGTTGATGATTCGGGTAATGCTTTGAATGATGGGTTAAGTGTTAAGGTGAATGAAGAATCAGCAAATGATATGATTGACAATATCACCAGTTCAGTGACACCAGTGACCAATGCTGATTTTAGATGTATCAATGACCAAAGGTCAAGTGCGGAGGTACCCTCGATTGTTCAACATGTTGTGCTCACTAATGAACGGGAGCATTCTGATCAAATCAAACTCGCTTATGACTCAAATTTACTGAAAAAGACTGATAGCAATATCAAGTCTAACTCAACAAATATGAGACATAAAGGAGGAGATGGTGATCATGATGCTGTACGTGATAAAATATTAAGTTCTACGTCAACAGCTGATGTTTTTAAATCAAAAGATATGGTTGATAAAGAAACTTTTAATGAACTCTTAAAAAGGTTTTTGCAACTTGAAAAACACTGCATTTCTCTCGAAATTGCAATGCAGCAAAAGGAAGAAAGTCTTCAGTATAATCAACCATGCTCAAATCAGGAACTTCCTGACATTCTTGAATACTTTATGATTAATGATTTGAAAACTCAGCTGGAAACCAAGAACTTAATAATAAAAAATCTGAAAAGCCGTATCAATGATCTGAGTGATATGTGTAATGATGTTAATGCTAAACTTGTCAACTATGAGATTGTTACTAGTTGTTTTGAGTCCAAAATGGCTAAATCACTGTTGGATAATGAATCTTTGAGAATTAAATGTGATAATCTGAATGAGTCCCTTAAAAGAAAAAGTACTAAGAGTGATGTTCAAACAAACTCTTGGTCTAATAAATATGATAAGTTCAAAGCACAACTTCAGGAAGTAGGCTTCACTGTCACATCTATTAATCATGAGCCTGGAGTATCCACAGTGGATAATGGAAACACTAAGTATACAAAACCATCAGTCTTGGGGAAACCAGTTTTACAAAGTAAACGAAATCCATCAGCTACTAGGCAACCTAGTGCATTTAGGTCTGAAAGAGCAAAGTTTTCAAAAACCCGGTTTGCCTCCCAAGTTGATGAGAAAATTGTGCGTTCTATTTCTGCCTGTAAGCCAAATGATTCTCTTTCGCCTGCACCTAGCTCCCTTAAGATCAGTACTGAATCAGTGGTAAAGCCATCCATCATAATTGTAGACTCGTATGATCGGTATAAGTACAGAGATCTAAAAAGGGCTAGAAAAAGAGCTCAACTGCATAAGGATGGAATCCTAGGATCACAACCTCTTGCTTCAGTAAAGAATTCTACTAAGTCTCAACAAGCTAACCCTAGGATGAATAGTTTGTCATCTTCTATGCATAAGAAGCTTAAGGATTCTAGACCTTGTCTAAAGTGGATTCCTACCGGTAGAATTTTTATACACAATGGGCTTAAGTGGATACCAACCAGTAAGGAATTAACTAATGTCAATCCCATGGTCAGCCGAAAAACCTCTAAGAGTTTGGATGCTATTGTCACTAACCCTTATGCATGCTGTCAAGTTTGTAATAATGCAGGTTGTTCTCACTCAAGTGGAATATTTTTTCACCATGACCACACAAGAAGGCACAAAACATGGAAGCCAAAGACACGCAAATCTCCAATGATGGGAGATTTGGCTACTCACCCGTGATGCTTCTCTTTCTATGACTTCTGAGGAACTTTACTCAGGACTCGTACTTTCTCTGATTTTTCCTTCTTCAATCAATGCTTTCAGATCATTGATTGAGGGGGAGAATGGTTATTTTATTTGCTTGATGCTTGATTAATTTGCCTTAATTGCTTCTCATGTTTGACTTAATTGTGTTTGTTTTCACTCTGTGTTTGTGCTATGTGCTATAGTTTAGTTGGTTGTTTTAACTTAAGGACCTATTTTGATCATTTGGGAATTTGTCCAGCGGTTTGTATAGATGAGGGACTGTTTTTGTAGACTGTTGAAACTTGTCATAGGTGTATTTAATGTCAGCGTGTACTTCTCATTTTTTCCTAAAACTCATTTTCTAAAACCCCTCTTCCAAAAGAAACCGCCGCCTACTCTTCTCATTTGTTTCTCTTTCTCTCTGTTTGATATCGATTTAGGTACGTTTGTGATGTGGTTTCCATATTTTGCTCTCTTAAGTCTTTCGTGTCTTGTGCCTGCTCGTCTTTCCCATTCAGTTCGAGTTTATGATTATTGTCATCTTGGTCGATGTGCTATCTGTTGGTTGTTTTATGTGGTTGGTCTTATGTATAGTGTATCTTGAGTATATTCATGGATATTGATAAGGTTGTTGGTCTGATCTGTTTAGTTGTTGAATTATCTAGGCTTGTTTTTGTTCGATGTTCTTGGTAGCGGTTACTTTGTTCTTGTTAGCGGTTTGCCTATTTGACATTCTTATTAGCGGTTAGATTAGTAGCGGTTAGATTAGCAGCGGTTAGATTAGCAGCGGTTAGATTAGCAGCGGTGAGATTAGCAGCGGTTAGTTTAACAGCAGTTAGTTTAACGGCGGTTAGTCTTACGGCGGTTAGTTTGACGGCGGTTAGTTTGATGGCGGTTAATTTTACCGCAGTTAGTTTAACGGCGGTTAGTTTTCAGCGGTTAGTGTTTCTGTTGTATGTTTAGTTTGCTGTTTGTTTCCCTAGCTGTTTACCCTCTCTGACTGCTTAGTAATTTTAATGTTCTTATATCCTAACGGTTTTTGTGTGCCCTGGTGTGTGCATTGGCTTGTTACCCGTCTAGTTGGGGACTTGCCGTGTATATGTGTCTATCCTATGCATGCTCTAACCAACTCATCTACCTTGGTGCTGTGGTTTTATCTTTGGATTGTGCAGGATACAAAGTGTGACTCATACATGGATCCACAGCCACTCATCTAAGCTGTCTACGAAGGGTATGAAGTACTTCCATAATTGTGCTGTTAGTTTTGGGTCGCACACCCTCAACTACAGACAACTGATTACCAGGGCTGCCTTCATGGCTAGAACTCTCTTCTTAGCCCTGGTTTTTGCCTGGGATTTGGATCCCATTATACCACCACCCCACTTCATCCTGTACTCTTCATACTTGTCAAGAGTCTTGGTGAACTGGTTATATGCTTGTGACCGGCTTCCTGTTCTGTGGAGATCCTTACTTGGTGGTAATGCTCTACTTATGCCAAACTGCTTCGGCCTCTTCTCAAACAACGGGTTCACCACCTTCTCCGTCTTCTTCTTGGTAGCAAACTTCTCTGAGATTAGTTGCACAAGCTCAGTGACAGGAAGCTACAGATGGACAATTTTGCACTAGATTCACTAAGGGTTGTATAACCAGTCTTATCTATCAAGCCTGGAATTTATACTAACCATTGGTCGGATCATGACTTGTAGCTGAACCTTGTATCCTCAAAGGCCTTGTAAAGATGACTACATGCTTCTCCAATGATCGGAATGCTTCTACAATCTGGATTTTTGCTATCACCTTGCTTTTATTTATTTGGGTGATGTAATATTACAATGTGATTAACTCTTAATATTTTTTTATATATATATATTAAGATTAAGGTGTTGTATATTCCTCACTTTGTGCTAAAATCAAAGGGTGAATCTGCTGCATGATTGATTGTTCCACTAGTCACATCCTCAAAAAAAATTTGCAAACCTTTATGCAATTACTGAGAAGGAGTAGTATATACATTCTACCCGATGATTGATGGACATTTGACTCTTCTCAGTTACCTAATGCTCCATTTACTAAGAAGGACTGGGATTTATGTTTGAAGTATACTTCCATACTTCTACGAATGATGCAGCAGTTTGAAGTATTTGTCGGACTACTCACGAAACCCAATCACCAGTTACTCTTCAAGGTGTTGATGATGAATATCATGATTATGAAGCTGCCTTCTAGTATCTCTTTTTCTCCTTCTTCACTGATTATTGTCTCTTCTAAGGTGCACTCGGTAAATCAACCACAAGTATATTGAGTATAATGTCGGATACGCATTTGGAAATGGAATGTATATGATCACAAGAGTTCACTTGGTATTGGTTTTTGAGAATGAAGTGAAATATTACGGGTATGTGTGCTTAGTGTCTTCGGGATTCTTGTTCGAGCCTTTAATCTCTACATTGACAATGACTTGGGTATCTAGTTATTGTGGTAAATCTTATCTTCTATTGCCACAAAATAACTATCACATTCAGTGTCACAACTCACACAAAGTTGTCGGCACTCAAGTGGTGGTGTACATCTTATACTCACTGGTTGGATGGTTGAAGAGTATAGAATACTTAGGGATTCAATGGATGAAGTCTCTACACCGATCTTTGTCATACCATAGTGCAAGCTCTAGTCACAAAAACAAGGAATTCTACCTCATTTTCAAAATTGGGAATATCGGGCTTACTTCACAATGTGGTCATAGCAACAGCCGACTAAAGATAAGGGTTGACATTGATAGTCAGAGAACTTTACCGAAGCAGTTGATTCTCACAGGATACATCTATGCATGTGCTGTTCTTCGCTCAAAGTTTCAAGATTGATGTGAGATACTGTGTCTGATGTTCAAAGAGAAAGATGAGAAGAACTATTCAAGCGTAAGATGATATTTTCTGGCTTAGCTACCAAAGTAATATTTTGATAAGGCCAAGATTCGACGATTTGGTAGTGTCTAGTGATTTGTTATCAACCCGTGCTTGGTGAATTGCTGTTTCTTGACTCGTCTCGATTAGTCTAATTGTAATTTGACGTTGTAAGTTTAATACTTACAATTTGACTTATTATAATCGGATCAATTGTGACTTGACTCGTCACAATCTGACACCTAGTGCAAATTGTGACATATCCAAGTTCTCACTCATAGTCTAACTCACGCATGACATCTTTTGGTTTCTTTTGTTGACTTTAGTAAAATCCCGGGAGAGAATCGATCTCTCGGTTTAAGTCACAAGAGCTGCAAAATCCCGATCAAGATAATTTCATGACATCTACAGCCTCAGAACTTCAAAAGGGTTGGTGGTGGAAGTTTAAGAGGTGTTGATCATTGTCTTCTTCAACGAACCAAATAATTCTCAATTGGTACTTATGACAACATCCTGTTAAATCTATCAGTAATTGATCAGGACTCTAGAATGTCATGAATGAGTTTATCAGGATGGTTAGATTCGGATACTACCAGGTTGACACTACTATGCGTTATTTAAATTGGGTCGTCAGTGGTTGTGTAATTTCTAAGAAAAGTGGATGGTGTTGATATTCTTCAAGGCAAACGTGTCACTACCATGTACACCATCTCTATCTGTTCAACTAGTCAACTACGCTAACGAAAGAAGCATGCCCACAAATCCAACACTGTCAACCTCTTCATAGTAGCTCTTCTTAACCTACAAAATGACTACCAAGATCTGGAAAGGTTAAAAGCTAAAGCGTTTGTTGAAATAATTGGTGGTTATGCTTCAGATCTTAAGGGATGCCGAATCTACGACATGTGAACCCGACAAACCTAGGAATCCGTTCACACCATATTCTATGAGCTGCCTGAGCAAATGGCTTCTGTACACGTCAGTTCAGGACCCGCACTTAACCTTTGACTCCTGAATCAATTTATTCAGGATGTGTATTGTTTACCACCCCTGCATGTACCTTATGTACCTTCTGAAGATAGGATTTGGAGATCTTGGCTAATCTTATGGTTGATGAATGTTTCGAGCCGCCAAGTGATGATACACCGGTACCACCAACCATTGCAGCTCATGATCCAGACGATCAAAATGGTCCATTTTTTTCTACTTCAATGGCCCAAGACGCTCCATCAGCAAGTCATTCATCAACTTCATCATACATACAATATCCTTCCGTACATCAAGGTACTGCAGTCGATGAATCGTTTGAAGTAAATCCATCTGCTCCACCTGATGTTGCTCCGTTCAAAGACACATTTGCTCCTGAATCTTCTTCTAAAGCTTTTTCTTCAGGAGATCTTAACACAAGCTCATCAGTGTCCTAACCACAACCACATGATCTTCACTATAATGGGAATTCTACTCAACCGGTGTCCACTCGTAGCCATCTGGATACACTTGCCTTATGATGCTTTTATAATTCCATACCATTCTATCGTCTCTAAGTATGGGAATTGGCACCATCTTCAGACTGTACAATGATTGTTGCTCATTAGATGGATCCTAAAATTAAATCTGATGAGCATGATGACGTTCTGAACACAAGGCAAGGGTTACTGCTAAGGGTTATCATCAAAAGTTCTCCAGTGATGTGGTGGAGCCTCACTTCGCAATGACAGAGTTTCAGCTGGCAGATTTCTTCTCTAAAGAACGGTTTCGATTTACTCTCCAGCAACTTGGTTTGGAGAATCTCATGCCAGTATCACTCAAAAATCTTCAGGAAGGGAATGAGGAGTAATGGATTCGCTTCAAATATCCTTTTTATACTTTATAATACTCAGAAAAGCAAAAATACAAAAATATAATACCTACAAAACCCATAAAAATCAGAAAAAAATAGAAAATTTCAAAAATAGCTTGTCTCTTAGGCATGTCTTCTTGCATCGTAAGAAGTTCTAAATGTTTTCAAAACATGCCTATATGGTCTGCAGTTATTTCAGACTGTAACCCGCGTTTAAAATTATGGCTTGCTATTACTTCAGATAGCAACCCGGTCTTCAAAATACGTGTAAAAACACGTTTTCATGTTTTCACTGTGTGTGGATTATCCGAAATGTTGCACGCTTCAGTGCAACCTTTCTAGTAAAAGAAGAGAAGTCTTCTTTTCCCAAAATCTCTTTCTTCTAAAAATTCTTCAAAAGAGATTTTGTGGTGTACAAGGTGGCCATTGGTCTTAAATTTTCTCGTATACGTTACCACTCACATTAATGGCTACTAAACGTTAAAATGGAAAAACGGGTCATTAATTGAGGGGGAGCGTATGTGCTCAAAATTTCTGCACCTTTAAAAACTTTGTGCACCAGCCATAGTGAAAACTCAAAAAGTGTCTCAAAATCAGTAAACGTTTAAAATTTTATCACATGTCTCTCCAAAGCTTTTTAGAAAATCATTTAAATCAATTGGGATCACAAAATCTCAAAAGATTTGAAATTTTATGATCGGGGGAGAGAATGTGATTTAAATATAAAAACTGATTTAAAAAGTGATGTTTTGGACTAATAAAGAACGTTTGTGGACTTACGAGAATGCTCCCTTATGTGCTAAAATTTTAAAGATTTTGGATTTTAAACAAAGCATATATTAAGGGGGAGCAAGTGATTAAATGTGATGTTTTTGGACTTAAAAGGATGTTTTGGACTAAAAAGAATCGCTCACCCGTATGTGCCAAAGTTTTTCAAAACTGATTCAATCAATGGGCACATATTGAGGGGGAGCAAGTGGTTTAGAGTCTTTTGCGAGTCTTTACAAATTCAAGTAAAGACCGTGAATTGCTTATGACTCAGAATTTGACTCATGAATTGACCAAACTTGAAAAGTCGTGAATCGAAAAGACTATTCCTGGCCGGGTAATAATTTCAAGCTGGTCCAACCAGTGATGTAAACGTGTCTCGAAGAGGACTGGTCCAAGTAGAATGTACCGTTTCGAGAAACTCTTCTTAGATATATACTTTGACGGGTCTAACTTCCTTTTTTAAGGAATGTTAACAACTTCAAGTTAGTTATTAGAGCTAGTTATCACCTAAAAACTGATAATGGATCCCTTTAACTAAGCAACGTAAACGTGTCCCTCGGGTATATGTCTATTAAGAGCCGATCAATTCAAATAAGTGCTACTCACCCTGATATGTGCAAACTTCTTTCTTCCTATAAGCACATGTTAAGGGGGAGCATTTGAAAAATGATAAAACTCTCAAGGTGTTAACAAAAATGTGTTTCTTTATCATAAAAACCTTGAGAGAATTTTCAATGATTTTGGTTATATGGCGAATGTGGAAAAATACCTAAAGACCGACCACTTTAATTTTATGCATGGAGTTATAAGGATGGTTAGGTTAGGTATATGTTCCCATGATCCACCAGAACCGGAGGGATCTTCCCAGGGACAATCCAATTTCCTGCATGTACCTTATGTACCATCTACAGATAAGAATATGGAGATCTTGGCTAATCAAGTGGTTGATGAATACAATCTCCTTCTGTACATCAAGGTACTGCAGTCGACCATTCGTTTGAAGTAAAACCATCTGCTCCACCTGATGCTGCTCCTTTCAAAAACACATTTGCTCCTGAATCTTCTTCTAAAGCTTCTTCTTCAGGAGATCTCAACACAAGCACATCTGTGTCCTAACCACAACCACATGATCTTTACTATAAGGGGAATTCTACTCAACCTGTGTCCACTCGAAGGCATCTGGACACACTTTCCGTATGGTGCTTTTATAATTCCATACAATTCTATAGTATCGTTTCTAGGTACAATGATTAGTGCTATTTAATGGATCCTAAAGTGAAATCTGATGAGCATGATGACGTTCTGTGCACAAGGCAAGGGTTGCAGCTAAGGGTTATCATCAAAGGAAAGACATTGGTTTTGAGGAATCATTCACTCAGAATGTTTCTATCAAAGTTATCAGAATGTTTCTCGCCAATGCTGCAAGTCAGGCAAATGGATTCTCCAGTAATGTGGTGGAACTTCACTTCGCAAGTACAAAGTTTCAACTGGCAGATTTCTTCACTAAAGCACTCCCCGGAGAACGGTTTCGATTTATTCTCTAGTAACTTGGTTTGGAGTGCCTCATGATAGCATCACTCAAAAGTCTTCAGCAAGTGAATGAGGAGTAATGGATTCGCTTCAAATATCCTTTTATACTTTATAATACTCAGAAAAGCAAAATACAAAAATATAAAACCTACAAAACCCATAAAAATCAGAAAAATAGAAAATACCAAAAATAGCTTGTTTCTTAGGCATGTCTTCTTGCATCGTAAGAAGTTCTAAATGTTTTCAAAACATGCCTATATGGTTTGCTATTACTTCAGATAGCAACCCGGTTTTCAAAATCCGTGTAAAAACACGCTATCATGTTTTCATTGTGTGCGGTTTATCCGAAAAGTTGTACGCTTCAGTGCAGCCTTTCTAGTAAAAGAAGAGAAGTCTTCTTTTCCCAAAATCTCTTTCTTCTAAAAATTCTTCAAAAGAGATTTTGTGGTGTACAAGGTGGACATTGGTCTTAAATTTTCTCGTATACGTTACCACTCACATTAACGGCTACTAAACGTTAAAATGGAAAAACGGGCCATTAATTGAGGGGGAGCGTATGTGCTCAAAATTTCTGCACCTTTAAAAACTTTGTGCACCAGCCACAGTGAAAATTCAAAAGGTGTCTCATAATCAGTAAACATTTAAAATCTTGCCACATGTCTCTCCAAAGCTTTTTCGAAAATCATTTAAATCAATTGGGATCACAAAATCTCAAAAGATTTGAAATTTTATGATCGGGGGAGAGAATGTGATTTAAATATAAAAACTGATTTAAATGTGATGTTTTTGGACTTATAAAGATGATTTGGACTCAAAAGATCGCTCCCTTATGTGCTAAAATTTTGAAAAGATTTTGAAGTATGAACAAAGCACATATTGCGGGGGAGCAAGTGATTTAAAATGATGAATAAATGATCTCTTTTGCAAGCTCACCCGTATGTGCCAAAGTTTTTCAAAACTGATTTAATCAATGGGCACATATTGAGGGGGAGCAAGTGGCTTAGAGTCTTTCGCGGGTTTTTACAAACTCAAGTAAAGACCGTGAATTGCTTATGACTCAGAATTTGACTCATGAATTGACGAAACATGAAAAGTCGTGAATCGAAAAGACTAGTCCTGGCCGGGTAATAATTTCAAGCTGGTTTACCAGTGATGTAAACGTGTCTCGAAGAGGACTGGTCAAAGTAGAATGTACCGTTTCGAGAAACTCTTCTTAGATATATACTTTGACGGGTCTAACTTCCTTTTTTAAGGAATGTTAACAACTTCAAGTTAGTTATTAGGGCTAGTTATCACCTAAAAGCTGATAATGGATCCCTTTAACTAAGCAACGTAAACGTGTCCCTCGGGTATATGTCTATTAAGAGCCGATCAATTCAAATAAGTGCAACTCACCCCGACATGTGCAAATTTCTTTCTTCCTATAAGCACATGTCAAGGGGGAGCATTTGAAAAGTGATAAAACTCTCAAAGTGTTAACAAAATGTGTTTCTTTATCATAAACACTTTGAGAGAATTTTCAATGAATTTGGTTATATGGCGAATGTGGAAAAATACCAAAAGACCGACCACTTTAATTTAATACATGGAGTTATAAGGATGGTTAGGTTAGGTATATGTTCCCATGATCCACCAGAATCAGAGGGATCTTCCCAGGGACAATCCAATAGATAGATTAGAAGTCCTTAGGAATGATTGAAAAAAAAAGGAGAAAAGTGAGAAAGGGAAAAATGCCGACTGAGACTGAGCTAGGACTGGAACAAACCCAACAAGGTTCTAGCAAATGAAGTCTCGGTAAGCACTGAAGGGGTTGAAGAATTAAAAAGTAACGAATTGAGAAAGGGTGAAATAGCCCTCCAATTATTCAACCTTAGGGCAGACACCGGGTACAACTCATATGCTACTGATTGTTGCTAAGGTAACATCGGTATTGAAGATAAAGACGTCATGGACCCAGTGACGCACTGCACTAAACCTCCCAACCACTCAAGTTCTCTTAAAAGAGCTTGTTTCATTCTCACGGGGAACCAGTGTAAACTATCGACTAGTCTCTTAGAGCTAGTTGATATTGAAACAGGAGACCCCTCCCTAGTCTCCGCATAGGATAACCAATGTGCACTTATCGAGTCTAGAGCCAAGAGATGCATCAAAAGATCTCATAGGTACACTTGATATTTATACACTGGTGGTTCAACATTAAGGGCACCAGGTGTAATACTTTGAGTCCTACGCAGATCTTAGCAATCTGCCAAGAACACTTATGAGGGAATATACATAAGTATTTCCCAGTGATTGAGTGGAAACTCCTGCCAGGGTCAACATCAAACAGCCCTGACAGCAGGTCACTTTGGTAATCTCTTGTGGGTTACGCTTAGTGTGCTCGGTGGTGTTCCAAAAGGTCTACAGTCGTGGGGTGATCTCCAGCGACTCACCTAATCGTTGGTGTACTTCGGTATGTCAGTGAAAGCCCTTTCGGGGGAATCCGATTGGGAACGGCCTTGGTAAGGATTAGAGAAAGTCTTCACACTATGCTGTTGACGATCTCGAAGTCCAAACTTGTAAGTGCCGGTATGTTTACAACTAACCATGTTTTATGCAGCTCAACATACCAAACTTACCATGTTCACCACCATCACTCGAGCTCCACATGCTCATACCAACATCTAAAAGGAGACGTCAGAACTGTTCAACCGAGATGATCTACTCAACAAAGATGTATGGGAATGTTGGAAAGGCGTATTCACACCAAAGACAAAGAAGTTGACGATTGATGCCGATTGCTGAAAAGATGCAGATTCATCATAACATGCTTTCACTTCAACATCATAACTCACGATATCATGATCAAAGAATGGGCTTCGACTATGCTTCCTCAACTCTGATGCAGAAGATCATGATCCAGAAAAGTGTAAGCATGACATCACAAAGATAATCACTACATCACAAAGAGACACATACACTCAAAGATGACTTGAAGCTAATTATATGGATGAAGAGCAAAGAACAAAGTCAAAAGATCATCATATACATCAAGGAAGTCATCTTGAGTCGATTATCAATGAAGAATCAACAACTACGAGCTACAAAAGAATCTACAAAGATCTCAATGCAAGAATTCAAGAATAAAGAACAAAAGGGTGACCTCTCTTAGGGGGAGATTGTTAGGAATACGATTTTTGTATAAGAAAGATTCGGTCACCCCAGATATGATTAAGCATTGTTTAGCTCGTAGTAGTTACATTAGTTAGTTATACGTAGTTTAGAATTAGATTAGTTCGCGGAAGAAGGACGGGTCTTTACCCACTGTATACCTGATCCGCAGCCCAAGTGGCACGCCCTAGTGGCAAAACCCATGTATATAAACCCCTCTCCATCCTTGGAGAGGGTAAGCCTTCTCTCATAATCTCATTTCTTTTTTCTTTTTTTTGGTTTTCTCTCTAAGGCTTCACTTCTTTCTCTCTCTACTTTCTCTCTCTATAATTTCTTTCTTTCTCTCTTGCTTGGAACGAACCAAAACCAAATGATTATTCATGTTTGTGATGTTAACTAATATCCTACAACCCTCCTATCCTGAGGCCCTTCGGTAAAAATTCGAGCCTCCCTATACGTATTTATAAACGAACTTTGGTGTTGGTGTAATCATCTAGTTCATGTGGATCCTGATTCGGTTGAATCAATTCGTCCAGAAGACTTGCTCTCTTAAAGTTCGCTAACAGGGGTATAAAGGTTCTTGCGAACTCGAGTTCATGGGTTTCTACTGTCTAGTTATATAGGACAAACATTTGTAGATATTTGTCTTGTGGGCTATTTGGTAGGTTTAGATGTAATATTTTAGCAACGGGATCCTTCTTGGAGACTTTCTGCTCTCTTGTATTTCCCCTTCTATGTGAAGGTTTTCTTTTATCAAAAAAATTCATGGCTGTTAAAAAAATTGAGTAAAAAAAATATATACTTCAAAGTTCAAATACAGCAAAGCAGGTCAACCCAACCTGGTCAACCCAACCTGAACCATTTGGCCAGTCTAAAGTTTATCCAATTTCATATACCAAACCAATTTGGTAGGAACTTTGCTGAATGAGTAAATCTAATTAGACGACGTGGCCTGAATTCTAAAATACATGTTATTACATTGGCAGAACTTCGATACCATATATGTTAAGGTTTCATAAGTTACAAGTTTAGAATTCAAAGATAAAAATACGGTCATTTCTAAGCTCATACTTTGGCGTAACTTTCCACTCAATAAGCTCCTTCCATCTTCCCATTTTTCTGGAGCCCGATCACTATCATGTAAATATCATGTCCTTGGGGATCTAAGTTACCACTTTGCACTCGAAGCAGGATTCAATGTAGAGCATGTTTGCTTTTGTTCTTTGTAGTCTCTAGGCAGTTTGGGTTCCCATGTCTAGAAACATTGAAAATGTAGCTGATTAGTAATCTAGAGAAAGCGGCTGATTATTTAGAAAAAGGAAAGAAAAAAACTCATTGTCATTCTGATATGCGAGTTATTTTTGAATCTGAAATAGTAAGTAATACAAAGGAACCAACAAAAACCGCCATTGTAATAAATTCATCAAAAAACTTCATGTAGGTTTTCATCATTTAAGACAAACATATATACAGTAAACTTTTCATGTAATTTCTAATTACACAACTATTGTTTGTTTATCTTGGTACATTATATTTTATGATGAGGAGGCTTTTGTCTACTTCTGTTCTTACGCAACAATTTACCATATAAATGCTTTCAAAGTAAGTCAGGTTACGTAAAAACCAGTGAAACTTACTTGGAATTCCAATGCCTTCTTAAGTTGTAGGACCACCTCGCATGCCTTTGACAGCTCATCCGCATCCGATGATAAAAGCAATCCTTCCAAAATGTAACGAGTAGGAAAGGAATTCAACAGGCAATCCCATCAAATGACATAAACATCAGTAATAATGGAAGAATTGATATTTTGTCAACACGTCCAAATAAAACTTTCAGCCTTTGAATCACCATCTAGCATAAATTTAGCACATTTGATGTTCGTATGTGTCACCATGTCTTGCATTACACGACCACCGTGAAGAAAATCAATCCACTTGCAACATCAATGCATATTTTGATGCAATATTCCATTTATTTATTGAGACTCACGTTAGATGCATGCTCATAAAACAATGAGTTTTTCATCCATTTCATTTCCATATGTGTCACCATGTCTTGCATTACACACCACTGTCAAGAAAATCCAATCCGCTTGCAACATCAATGCATATTTTGAGACGTTTCATCCACGAAAGACTACGTCGCCCATATATTTACCGAGACTTCCATTAGAAGCATGCACATAAACAATGATTTTTTTCATCCATTTCGTTACAATAGCCTGCAAGACCAAGAAATATTCTTGTGCTTAGACTTGAAAAGACCATTAAGATTTTTATGAAATGCGCAATCTCGTTAACCAAGCTCATAATCCACCACTTTTCAACAATGGTGATGCATCCTTTAGCATGTGGAACTTCTCCTTCGTATATCTTCAACCTTTAATATGACTAAAGTTTTGTGTGACCAATTTTATGTCTTCAAATGAAATTCACATGTTGTCCTCATTGTTTTCATGTTACGTGTGGTACATACTCAATCAGACCTGATAATTAAAAAAGAGATACTGATAAGAGCATTATAATATTTTATTGACAACGATTTTCTACAAACTACATTGGAGATTAGTTGTGCTAGTTTTTCAATAACATGACTATGCTCAAGTTAGCATGTGTGAGCGACTTAATATTTAATAACGTTAATTAGAAAATAATTACATATACTTAAGATATGTGAATCCAAGTTTTGAAACATAATTTCTTTCGAGTCTAATGTTAGATATAAATGTTTATCCATAATTTGCATATCCTCCTAATATCGTTAGTGCTGAATACACAAGTGATCTTTTAGCTAGTCACGCTATGTCACATCATGATCCCACAAACCTGTACTTTCAAGAGACTAATATTTGCAATCACACAAACAGTGGTACTTTTATTACTTCACAATATATACAAGCTAGTTTATCATACTCTTTAAACATTATAGAATACTTTCTCCTAATTATTAATTATATCTCTTACCAATTTAAAAACGATATAAATTTTTTGAAAAATGAACAAAAAAAAGAAATCGCTTACTTACAAGAATAATGCTTTCTCAAGTTCGTTGAACGCAACTTCTATTGTTGGATGTTTGGCTTGAGTTTCTGCCAAACATTGATATGCGATTTTGGAAAATAGGTCTAAGAGCGGCCATTTCCATTAGTGTTCCCTCAATGAAGCGTCTTATTACTATATATGGAAGCCCTTTCTCATTGTTGGCATCGTACAATTCATTATACGCCAACCTCCCACACATGAATTCGAATAGAACTACACCAAATGAGTATACATCTGTTTCTTTTTTCATGTAACACTTTTGCGCCACCAATATTATAAGTAACGAATGTGTTGCCTTGTCGCCTCAGATATTGTAACATGGAGAGCCCAAAATCAGCAATCTTCGCCATTCCAAATATCATCCAAAACAATCTTAGCACTCTTTATATCACGATGTATGACTTTTAATTTGCCATTCATGTTTTCTCGAAGATAACTCCAACCTTCTCGAATATCAAAGCATATTTGCAAACACCGAGCCCAAAAAAGACTAGTAATGCTATTAGCCTTTCGCAATATGATCATCACGGCTTCCATTAGAAGCATCTTCGAAGACAAGCATCATCTCGCGACCTTCATCACAAAAGCCAAAGAAAGAAACTATATCACAATAACTTATAATCACACAGTAGTTTCTTTTTGATATCTAAATAAACCTAAATGTTAGGATCTATGTTCTTACTGTGATGATGATGAAAAAAAAAAAAAAAAAAAAAAAAGAAAAAAAAAAAAAGGAAAAAAAACTATATTATAAATTTATTATTGATAAAGGATACCATGTGACTAATCTCTCTATACGCATATCATACGTGTATCAGTTAGCTATACAGTTGAAATCATTATTACATGAGTATTACTTAATCAATTATATTTATATAAGAACCTTTACTTAACTATAATCATCTATCTTTTAATTACCTACTGAAATAGCAAGATCAAGAGCAACAAAAGAAGAAATAAAGTGAATACCTATTTCGAAATCTGGTCATCTGCTACAGAGTCTGTTGCCATCTAGAAGATAACGGCTGTGATGTTAATAACATTTGTGTTTTCTTGTATTTCTAGCGGGACTGGTTAAGTCAGACCTGATTAGGATGGGCTATCTGTGACAGGCCTTAAACTAAATTTTTTGGGCCACTACAGTTAATTACTTTGTATGCAAGGGTAGTAAAACAACGGCTATCTGTGACAGGCCTTAAACTAAATTTTTTGGGCCACTACAGTTAATTACTTTGTATGCAAGGGTAGTAAAACAACGGCTATGAAAAAGTCATTTTTCTATATAAGACTAAAATCTCTGCTACTATATACCACATAATATCTCACATGTCATTACAACGTTTGTGGCCTTTGGCGACACGACGTCGTCGCCAAAAGTCTAATTTGTCATCGCTAAATGTCCAATATGTGATCGAGTCATTCGAAACAAATGTCTTTATATTCGATCGAGTTGGATTATTGCATTTCATTAAATGTTATTGATAGCGCTTACAGAGAACAACATCTTTTAAATTATGCAAGTCAAATACGATGAGTATCGATGTTCGAAAGCAAATATTATGACATCCAAGACTATTCAAGTGATGATCGAGATATGTGAACCAAGTGTCTTCATATTCAATCAAATGAAATCATAGCATTTTATTAAAGGATATTGACAGCGCATATACGGAATAACTATTTTTGAATTACGCAAGTCTAAATACAAAAGTATTGACGATACATTATATACTACTGTTTTCATAATTAAGCACAATTTTACTA
Source organism: Artemisia annua (assembly GCA_014162995.1). Taxonomy (NCBI): domain Eukaryota; kingdom Viridiplantae; phylum Streptophyta; class Magnoliopsida; order Asterales; family Asteraceae; genus Artemisia; species Artemisia annua. The sequence goes on from LBNU01029946.1 coordinate 50,809, forward strand.
AAAAGGTAATTTTGATAATTAATTAAATTATTAATTTTATCAATAAACTAATTTTATAAAAAAAAAAATTTCAACAAAAATATTTAAAATATATTTGGCTTTAGCGACGACAGGTGTAAACTTTTTTTTTTTTTTTCATATGGTCACACTTATTCACCGCTTTTGGCCATTTATGATTCTATTGTATGTGACTAATACCAAAAGAAAAATCCTTTGTGTACTAAATTGGGAACAAAAGGCCACACAAAAAAATTAAATTCATCGTGGCCATTGAATGATCAATAGTCACACAAAACACAAATTCTTCACTTTACAAACACATATGGTCACAGCTTATTCACACTTTTGGCCCACTTTATATTTATTGCTATGGTGACTAAATACCCAAAAGAAAAATCTTGTGTGAGCTAAATTGTACACAAAAGGCCACAGAAAAAGAAAATTCATGTGCCGGCATTGGATGATCAATAGTCACACACAAACACAATTTCTTCACTTTAAAACACATATGGTCACACTTGTATTACACTTTTGGCCACTTTATGATTTATTGTATGTGACTAAATACCAAAAGAAAAATCCTTTGTGTGACTAAATTAACAAAAGGCCACACAAAAAGAAATTTCATGTGGCCATTGGATGATTCAATAGTCACTACAAACACAAATTTCTTCACCTTTAAACACCATATGTCACACTATATTCACACCTTTTGCCACTTTATGATTATTGTAGTGACTAATACCACAAAGAAAAACTTTGTGTGACTAAATGGAACTAAAGGTCACAACAAAAAGAAATTCATGTGGCCCCATTGGAGATCAATAGTCACACAAAACACATATTTCTCACTTTAAACACCATTGAATGGTCCAACACTTATTCACACTTTTGGCCCACTTTATGATTTATTGTATGTGACTAAATACCCAAAAGAAAATCTTTGTGCTGACTAAATGGAACTAAAGCCACAAAAAGAAAATTCATGTGCATTGGATGATCAAAGTCACACAAAACACAAATTTCTTCACTTTAAAACCATATGGTCACACACTTATTCACACTTTCTGGGCCACTTTATGATTTATTGTATGTGACTAAAAGTCCCAAAAAGAAAATCCTTTGTGTGCACTAAATGGAACTAAGGCCACACAAAAAGAAAATTCATTGGCCATTGGAGATGCATAGCTACACAAAACGCATACATTTCTTCACTTTAAAGAACATATGGTCCACAGCTTATTCACACTTTTTGGCCACTTTATGTAAATTGTATGTGAGCTAATAACCAAAATGAAAATGGCTTTGTGTGACTAATGTTAAGTAAAGGCCACACAAAAACAAAATTTATGTGCCAATTGGATGATCTAATAGTCACAAAACCATACATTTCTTCACTTTCAACACTATATGTCAGCCCACTTATTACACATTTGGGCCACTTTATGGTTAATTGATGTGACTAAACATACAAAAAGAAAATGCCTTCTTGACTGTAAGAGTTTTGGTCAGCCACAAAGCTGATTAATCAAATTAAAATTGTACCTATTTAGTCCACAATTTTAACGTTTGGTTACTCTTTTGTAAGTGAGACTAAAAAAAAAAAAAACATGTGGACCAAAGGTACCTACGGTGACCTCGAGCTTGGGTCACACATACGGAAAAAAACCATGTGTGACTATACGTGTATGGTGACACATTTTTGGTGTATGCCTATTCCAGTTTTTGGCGTTAGTGTGTATAGTATAGAATGGTTTAGGTTGGGGCTATTGGTTTGTCAATGCCCCAACTTGTTAAACCTGTTATAAGTCTTTGTGATTAATTTATACATTACATTTTAACAAAAAAAAAAA
>LBNU01029951.1:12553-25863 GCA_014162995.1 Artemisia annua
GATTAATTATTTTGTTAATTAACGTTATTGTCCCGTCGACATTGTCGACGGGATAATAACTCCCCCGTTAAAATTTGTTGACCGAAAAAAGTGTGGGTCCCACGTAAGTCGACGGGGTTTGTCGACGGGATAGTCGTTCCCGACGAGGCACAGCCGACAAGAGGTAGCCGTCGTCATGTCGACGGGATAATATACGCCCGTCGACATGACGACGGGATGGCCCCGAAAATGTCGACGGGAGTGGCGTCGAATGTAGTAGTGAGTAAAGATATTGTTAATGAACCTATTTAAATATTTTGAACACGTTTTTGTAATCATTAAGCTTTACATAATAGCTTGGGTTTTGACTAAATTATTATAGGTTTCTACTTTTAGCAAACAAAAAGTTGGTTTATCATACTCGTATTTATACAATGATTACATCTACTTCAGGGAAGTTGCAAACCAATAGTATTGGTCGGGACATAGATTAAGATTTAAGGTTTGCTAATTGGTGTCACGATGTTTTCTTTATTCAAATATATTTTAGGTGTGTTAACAACTTTTAAAAGTTAGAGTAAATATGTACAAGATGCAAGTCTAAAAATGCTCGTTAAGATAAAAAGATACTAATACCGTAATGTTAAAGAATGCCCCTCACCCTATTTTAGAGTTGACGTAAAAGTTACTCGGTGGATTTAATCAATAAAGTATTCTGTTTGTTATACGCATCGATCAGTATCATACATAAGTTTGGTTAGGATGTTTAATAACTACTCGTAGTCGTAGTATAAGACAAATATAAAAATTAAGTATTGTTATTGTGTTTGTTACGGAAAAATGCCATTAGCAACAATTATTTTAATAACAATATAGAATTTGTTGCTAAATTGTGCATTTAGCATCTAATTTTAGCAACGAAATTGTTATCAAAGTTGCAATTTTTTTAGCAACAAAAGAATTAATTGATATTTCTATAAATGACCATAAATATTTGTTGCTAATTTAACAATGACTAAGTAATTCCGCTGCATTCTCAAATTAGCACCGGTCGAATTAGCATCAATTGATGTTAGTTGGTAATTCGACCAATGCTAATTTTAGAATGAAAGAAATTGCTTAGTCGTTGCTAAATTAACAACAAATATTTATGGTCATTTATAAAAATACCAACTAATTTTTTTGTTGCTGAAAAAAATAGCAACTTTGTTAATAATTTCGTTGCTAAAATTAGATGCTACATACAAAATTTAGCAACAATTTCTCTATTGTTGTTAAAACAATTGTTGATAATGACCTTTTTTTTAGTAGTGTTATTGCATTGCATAGTATGTCTTGTTTAAGTTAGGATAAAATAAAAATTAACTAAAATTAAAATGAGAAGGATGGTAAGAAAGAAATTACAATCCACTTATTTGAAATATATGATTTGAAATCATTCTTTTTATTTATTTTAAATTTTTTTCACATCAGATACTTTGGTCATCATGTTTAACTATAAGACCAGGCGTAAATCACGCGTTTTGCTCACAACCTATTAAACCAATTCCCCCCCCCTCCCCAACACACCACACACACACATCAATTTTACCTCTAAGAATCAAACATTGAAACTAATAAAGTCAATAACGATAAAGAATTGATTATTACTACTAACACTTAAAGCTTCTTAGGTATACACAATCATTCCCAAAACTCCCAAACCCTCTTCAAAGATTTCACTTGTGAAATTTTCCCTTAATTAAGTGATATCTTCATTTTTCCTCCAAAAATCTCTCCTAACTACACGTATCATAACACGTGCGCGTATATGAGGCTAAATTCCAGATTTGAGGTTAAAAGCCCATAAGGGTACTTCTGTAATTTTACATCAAATCTTATTTTGGACCATTAGTCCTTGTTGTTAATTCCCTTACATCAAAGGTCCTTTTTCAGTTAAGTATTTTCTATGACATGTCCTTATTCGATTAAATACTAACTTCAATAACTTTGTACAATCATATAAATGCTATTAAATATATATAACAAAAACTTCAAATTTTGAGATGTTACAAGAACACATTCTAGAAAGACATACATTGTAAACTCACGACGACTTGGTCTATACTAAAAGTGAAATTAAAATTGAATATAGCTTATCGTTAGGATCGTCTTATAAAACTTGAGCCACTAAAAGTGAAATTAAAATTGTACTCACTAACCGTTGTAAACTAGTTTTCTTCATTATGTTTTATATAAGACGTGTTATAAATGGCGCCAAATCTTAAGGTGCGTTTAGTTGGTGAAAAGCGAAAAACAANTGACTATATTACTTTTCTTTAGTTGTGTGTGAGGGTATTATGGGGTATCTTTAAGTGGTTGATTTGGTTTGTTCGGTGAATGGAGCGAATGTTGAGGTTGCGGTAGGGATGAGCAGGGTATAATACTGGTACCGAATTATACCCAATACGACTATACTGAGGTTGATTTTCGGGTCCCGAATACCATACCGAAACAATTTAGCCTTAACTTAGAATACCGGTACCGAGAGTTATTCGGTATGCTCTTTTCGGTACCGGATCCATTCGGTTTCTGTATTTCGGGGTAAATGCTCATTCCTAGGTTGCAGTGGTGGATGTAGTCATCATTAGATCTAACAAAATACTAGTGTATAACTGCTACATGAGGTTTTGATATAAATATTAGTTTAGTTAAAAACTACTACAAACATTCTATAAACCATATGTAATACTGGAATCTAACTCGAAAAACTTGGAATGGAAAACTCTTCTTTAAACATCCTAAATGCAACTTTCATTTGTTTTATTTTATTTTTTTTGATAGTCGTGTTTTCATTTTTCTCCAAGCTTGAAGCGAACACAAATACTACAAACATGGAGGTGCAGAGAGTATGCAATGGAAACACCGAGACACATTTACTAGAGTGAATAAATCGATGTAACATTCTAATAGATAGTTTTCAATAACGAGATCCCTGTTAATAAAAGAGATGGTGTGTGTAAGGTATATATAGGAATAGGACCAAATGTTTTAGCTCATGCTAGCTTGTTGCCATATTTCTACCCTTTGAATATTCTCTTAAGATTTGTGATTCATTTAGCGTATGTTTTTTCCAATGTACTCTGTGCAGTAAAATCGGTTACAAGTGTATTATATTGTTTGATCGTGAAGCAACAACAAATGTTCTTGTTATCTACAAACATGTCCACTAAGTGCATATGTAGTCCACTATATAATTAGACAAAGACACCCAGGCTCTTCCGAGCATGCACTAACTTCCATTCCAAGAAGGTTTGCCTTTAAAGGAAACTTTGACAACCTTTTAACAAGTTATTAACTTTTGCTAAAAGAACTAAAGGCTTAATGAAACGATTATATTACACATCCTTTGAGGTTGATCGTCGTTTGTGATATTGTCTTAATAGTTTTCCAACTTCAACTTCAACATTAGTTGTTTCAATAATATTTAAAGCGTTTGTAGCATTCATCAGATGTCAATTTAGGAACACTGAGTTTCAATAATATTTTGGGGTGAAGTTTGGTTGGGAGATGTGGCGTTGAAACATATATATCCGAGAGTTAATGCTTTGGAAACAAATAAGTTGATATCCGTAGCAGAAAAACTTTGAGACGTGAACCGAGGGGAGGTGTTGAGCGTGATCAAAAAATTGAGTTGTCTTCTAGAATAGCGGATGTTGTATTGCCTCAAATGTAGGGATGGCAACGGGTCGGGTTTGGGTCGGGTTTTAGTGAACCCGTACCCGTACCCGTTTATGAAATCCATACCCAAACCCGCCCCAAAACCCGATGGGTACCCGTTTATAAAATCCATCGGTTTTTTGGGTTTTCCCCGCGGGTTTCGGTTATCCCCAATTGAATATTATATGGACAAAATGGCGGTATTAATAAAATGGCGGTATTAATATTAAGTCACACTAAAATCTACCGAAAAAATAAAGGAAAACACCATAATATACATTTTTTTAAAGTTAAAGAAAATGAATATCGTATCAAACGATTTAACCCATTTGGATAATTTATGTACAGAATAAAATATGTTATATAATAGAGATGCGTATATAAAAAAAATATAATGGAAGAAATTATATATAATGTATATATATTCTAGTTAATTATAATATCAATAAAGCGGATATAGATTCGGGTAAGCGGATACGGGTACGGGTAATCGGGCGGGTATTATCCGAACCCGTACCCGAACCCGTACCCGGCTAAAAAATTATATCAATACCCAAACCCGCATCCAAACCCGCCAACCCGCCCCCGAACCCGACCCAACCGGTTCGGGTTTCGGTTTTCCCCGTCGGTTTCGGGTGCTTTTGCCATCCCTACTCAAATGCAAGATAGATGGATATGGTCTTTAACAGGTAGTCGAGACTTCTCACTCGCTTCAGTTAGCAAATACATTGACGACCAAAGTTTACCTACACTTCATAATCCAACTAGATGGGTAAATGCCATTAAAGTGAACGTGTTAGCTTGGATAATTTACCCACAAGACTGAATATGTCTATTATAGGAATGGAAATGAATTCCATTCTATGTCCGATATGCAATGTCCAAGTCGAATCAACTGATCATCTCATGTTTTCTTATTCTATGGCGTCTAATTTGTTACGTAAGGTGATGATTTGGTGGGGTATTGCTTCATACTCATTCCAAAGCCTAGAAAATTTTGGAAGGAATATTTTACGTTTTGTGGTGGCAAATTTGGAGATTCCGAAACAAAAATCTTTTCGGGAGGAATATTCCCAAGAAGGCGACTTTGTTTGACGATTTAGTTACTTTAACTTTTCAATGGTATAATGCTAGTTGTAAAGCAGATATGAATTGGGCTGAATGGTTACAAAATCCTATGCCAATTATCGTGTAATTGGTTTTTTCTAGCTCCTTGCTAGTTTAAGTATAAGTCGCCGTTCAAAAGAATTTAGGAACACTGAGTGTAAATCTGTAGCTTTGTTACGTGCACTTAATTAGTAAGTATTGTAGGATCTTATATTTCTATATGGAATGATGTTCTAGTGGTGGTTGAGAGGTCAATCTTTTAAGCTATATCTTGAGACAAAGCTATTTTTGAGAATCAACCTCTTAAGCTACCTCTTGAAACAACCTCTTGATACAATCTCTTGATTATACAACCTCTTGACCAAAATGAGTAGCAGTGGGAAGAATGCTACTTCTTGATATGACGAGATACAAGATCAAGAGGTACACCAAGAGATAGAAAGTACAAACCAAACTCGAACTTAAATTGCCCAAATCTCGATTTTTATGCAATCACCAACGATTCTAAACCGATAAAAACTTAACTCTTATCACTTCAAGGTTTTAGAAAAAAGAAAAAATGAATTTGAACCATTAAATTTCAAAAACCAAAATTTTCTATTTGAAAGATATTTAAACATAAAATTCGGTTAGAACTCTTGGTAAGCAACCCAAAAGCACCCGAACCACTTAAAACTATCAAACCAATAATCAACCCATGAAAGATACCAATTGTACGATCTAGTATTTCTATATGGATTGATGTTCTAGTGGTGGTTGAGAGGTCGAATCTAACAAGCTACATATTTACATGGGATAGGAGAAGGAGCAAAGAGTAGTGTTTGCTTATGATAATCTTTATTATGCAAGACACACCCCTCAAGTGAAGACTTGAGAGGATATGTATAATTATACGAGTACATATGAATAAAGTAAATACAATATTAATCCGTATCGCTCAATATCATTTGATTGAATAGTTGACCCAACCACCTTAATGACTAGAGTTATTAAACGATAACAAATCTTGAAATCTAGTAACCTATTAGTACATTTGAGACTAACAATTATTTAAATGTACTACTAAACCCACTTATTAATAACATTTTTTAGTTTTACTAAGAGCATACACTATAATAGTTTATGAAAAAGTTAAAAAAAAAGATCTAAAAACTTATAAACAATAGTGAGCACATATTTCATGCTTGTGTGACATGAATAAGACTAGAATATTAAACTTATTCATAATTTAATGTATTTAGATAATGTATAATGCCTATAAAGCTTTATAAGGTTTAAACACAATGGAGATAGGTTTATAAAATCAAAAGTTCTATAAATTAATAACATAACTCAATTATAAACCTTTAAAAGGATTTATCATACTAGATGCTCTAATTCTCTCCTTCTTTATATGTTTATCAAAAGGATTGAGATTCTTTAAAATTGACATTTGAAGGGTGCATGCATCCACGTGTTATAATCACGGATAAAGAGTTAGCTCTCATAGGTGCATACAAAAAGGTTTTCCCAAATGCTACTCGATTACTTTATAGAAGACATATTCATCATAATATTATTAAGTATTGTAGGCCAATAATAGTTGTGGGTTACCCTTGAAAAAAATGTTTTTCAGACATCCTTATTTAAACTTTAACTAAAGAGTTTTAACTCAGTTAATACCCACCTTCGAAAATCTCATGGGCCTACTGGAGAGATTTTGTAGATAAAAGGTTACGGGTTCGAGTCTCGGCTTGTGCTCACTCCAATTGGTGCCCCATTAGGACAAGAGAGTTGTCAAACCTATTCCTTGTGGGGTGGACAATGTCTGGTGCCAAAAGGCACCCGAGGTCAGGGTGTTCCTGCCAATTCATACCTTTTGTGGATCCTTATTTAAACTTTAAAGAGGAATTACATGCATCGTTGCTATATGTATAATCTCGTGTATTTATTTTTATCTTACAGTAACTCGTGAGGTCGCGCTTTTATTTTAATATTTATATTCCTGTTCGTTATCATTTTAGTTGTATGTAACTCTTAAATCCGTGTACGCACGGATTAAACTTATAAAAAACTAAAAAAGAATAAAATGAAATCTATGATTAGGGTAATTTTACTGAAAGGTGAAAAGATAATGATTAATGTCATCATTAAAGTTTTAGTGAAATTAATGTTTACATTTGGCATGACCCTTATTTAACACATTATAATTCTGTTCATAAAGGTGTTAGTGAAGAGAGATAGTGATTTATTTCTTTAGCGGCAAATGTTGTTTGGGATTTTGATTTTGCTGCAAATATATCGAATCCTGTCCTTTTAGTGTTGGTGTTCTTAACTTTCATGAATTCATATGATACAATGTAAAAAGATAAAATATTAGCAAGTATGAATTTGATCTCAACTAGGAAATGGAGACTTTAAAAAAGGTCAATTTCCATAACATTTTCCACAATTTCTAATAAACAACAAATAGTCAACTATAACAAAAAACACGAAACACAAATTAAAACAATGAAATACTTCTTAAAATGCAAATGTAACAACATATAAGGAATCCAAAGGATGGCTTTGTCTAGGATTTCTTAGACAAGATATCAATTTTCATCCTTTTCTAAAACAAAACAAACAATAAAAATAGGTAAAGAAGCAGTGGCATGGACAAAAATCTCAAAACATGCAAAGCTCCGCGATTACCAACACTCGTAGAACTTAATATCGACACGAAGCCTAAAGTAAACCTCCCCCTCAAATGAGTCTGTCATGATGGTAGCGATACCTCTGGTCATAAAGAAATCACCCGTTCCACCAATGACCGAAATGTCCCTTGTCTTGTTCATCAAAGGATCAGCCCCTGCAAAATTAATGCTACCCTTATGGGCAGTCGAGTTAAAGACAAATGAGAATCCTAGCCATGCAGTAAAGATGTCCTTCTGGTCATAGATATAGAACCCTTGTGCTCGTCCAACAGGAGGCGAGTGCAAGTTGTTGTCTAATGTTATGGGATCATCGAACACAACCAAGTTCCCAAAATGGTTGTATTTCGCCAAAATCGTGTGGTTGCCCCAAGCCGGTGCTCCTACAATGGCTGAAGTTGCATTCTTGGAGTTTTTGCCATTGTAAATAATATCATGGAAATAGAACACCATTTCTTTACAAGGACGACGAGAGCGCATGCTTTTTCTTGGAGAACCAGAACTTCCTAAAATGAGCAATAAGAAGATTGTAACGAAAAGAGTTGAAATTTCATGCTTAGAAGCCATTTTCGAAAAAAAGAGAAGAATGGTTAATTAGAAGAAATTTGTGAAGATAAGTGTTGCTTAGGTCTCCTTATATAAGGTTTTGAAACTATTTTTTTAATGATGGTGAACCTTTAGACTTGTAGTATGACTTAAAGTCTAAGATTGTACATCATGATTCGTTGCACTAAACAATGGGGTCCATTCCCGATATATAATTGGTTACAACCATTCGTTTTACTATTTTTAGGATATATTGTAAAACAATTCAAATCTTATTTGGTTTTGATCAACAAACGTTTAAGAACAAATAAAAATTTGGCGAGTTATGATGATACCAACAGTTACATTATAAAACGCTTTTATAAAAAAAAGAAAATAAAACTGTTATTGCTCACAGCTACTGCTAATTGATAGTACTACTGCTTACAACTGTTAGTGTTATTTTTACCAAATACACCTCATAGTAAAATACATGTATGCCTTTAGTTAATTGGTTGTGTTCAAGTCTCACAAGGTAGAAAGTGAGATTGTTGTGATTATGTGAAAATGTATTGTCTTAAGAAAACTATACAACAAAAATAAGCTTATAATTCTAAATCAGTAAGTTACACGTTCATGATCTATCCAATGAATTAGGTGATCAAGAAAAGATTCTTGCTATGATAGTGTATGCACACATCCTTAATTTGTTTTGTTTTAGCTTTGAGTTTCAAAATGTTCTTGTTATTAAAATTTAAAACTTTAACTAACTAATTAGAACCTGTACCATTAATTATGGAGATTTTATGCTATAGGCCTATAGTTATCGACGATGTTTATCCCAACAAGTGAGATGTAATTAGTGATAACAAAGTGTTTAAGCCAACTACTTTTTTTCCGAGATTAGCAAATCACATCATTCATGCATTAGGTCAGCCTACTCATCTGAACTACTTTTCTAATCTGTATGTCAATTTTATTAGTAACAACTAACAAGTTTGGTGAAATTTGTCCCCCAAATTCAACAATTCCTCAAATGATTTTAAACTATATAAAGTCGAGACGTAACTAAACAAAAAGTTTTAAAATGTTCGGAAGAATTGTAACACTTTTTTTGAATGACTAGTTATGTCACAAGGTGCGCCTTAGTAGATTAACACACGTATCTTAGTTGATTGACACTTCAACACGCAACCTTTTAGCTGAAGAAAAACTCAGACATTTTGTTAGATCAGAGGCCTTACATGAGAAATAAGACATATTGGTATGAATAGCAAACTTCTTGTATCTCTTATCTTACTGGAAAAGAATAGAAATATCTTTAACACACAGGATATAATGAAGATTAAAAAAAAAAAAAAAAAAAAAAAAAAAACCGTATAGCACGATCAGAAAGTATATTTGTGAGTCTTTTGTGTTGAGTGCCACGAGCTCACACTAAATCCAAAAGTTTAGCGTTTTCGGAAACCAAATAAGCTAGCCTCAGGCTTATTAAACCTTGATATTGGTTCATAAGAAATTAAGAGTACTCAAGCTCATATTGGACAATCACTTGAGAGAGAAATTTATCCCGATGCAGTCCGGGCATAGCATCTACAACGAGTTCATTGCTCTACTGATCTTGGAAATAAAAAATAAGAATATTTACATACGTACATGCATGCACGGGACCTTAACATAAATATTACTCCGTACTTAACGTTAAGTCTAAGAGCATGCGGTATCATAACGTTATCCCAAGTTATCCCAAGCGTTATGCCGACGTGGCTCGGCGTTATGCCGCGTTATAATACCGGGGTGGGCAAAATGGCAACGGTGTTGAGACCCGAGTTATCCTAACAACTTGGGTTGTAACGCGATTTTATTTTATTATTTTTGTTTATTTTTATTTATCTTACGAACTTGTATTGACAATGTGGGTGCGTGTTAACAACAAGGTTATAAATAGCGCGAGGCGTGGCGCGGCGGTATGACCAAGCCTCACGTCTTAGTAGACAGGGCGAAGCTTTTGTGTTTTTAAGGTGTGACTTAAGCCGGCACAAAATATGAAATTATTTATATATTTATATCATATTTCATATATATCGAGTTTGCAAAAAGCGTTGTATATAATGAATAAAGTTAAGAAACTATGCTTACATGTAATATTCTTCATTTAAAAAATATCTATCTATCTATACTAATATTTGTTAACTTGAAGAGTTTAAAGGTTTATCCACATGATATTTGGGCAGAAGTGCCAGATACCATAACCGCTGAAGTCAAAAAGTATTTGCTAGATGGTTCTCCAAGTGCCACCTTCACAGAGGTCTCATACGAGGTATTTATGCCATGACTATATGGACTCTTACTTACCATGCAGGGTGCTTGGTGTTTGAACTTTGAAGCTTGCATTGACTTCTTCACATTAATGATGTTAAGATTTTAAACTGCTAATACAAAATTGTATTTTAGCTTTTAAATTTTTATATAGCTTAACTCAAACACATGTTCGTTTCGTTTGTTTTCTGGTCAGTGGTCACAAACATTACACCTCTGTTTTATATAATAAGAAGTGAAAAAGTGTAGTTGTTATCAAGCATGTCTTAAGTTTTTAAGATTCTATACACTATAATCTTTTTCCTGTACTTTAACTTCATGTTTTTTATGTTGAAGGTTGTAGTAAAAATCGATATATGGATCTTTTTAGAGTAAAAATATCCCTGTTCTTTATATAATTAAAAAGAATCTTAAATAAGATGTGAATTGTGAGGGGAAAAACGTGCGTATCTCAAGCAATTGATTAAGTCATTTATGAAAGTAATGCATTACATTAGTCCATTGGTTTTCGTCTCATTGGTTAGGCCAAGCTTGTTTTGGATGTTACTTTCGCTATGTGCTAAACGAAACCGTCAGTGTTAACTAGTCAGCAGGGCTAGCTTAGTAAGACCCGTTACCTTTACATGTCCGTGTAAGGAGGGGAATTTTAAATTGGGAATTTTTTACAATAAATCATGAATAATCGCATGTTTCTTCTAAACAGTATATGTTTCATTCGGGAGATGAGAGCCTTGCGCAGTGGCGGAACTAGGATTTCAAAATAGGGTATGCACTTTTGCTCGAATGGTCCTCGAAGGGTCCTTGAAGGGTATGCACCCTATGTTTTTTACACTACCCGTCGAATTTTAGGGTATGCACGTGCATACCCGTGCTATAAGCTAGGTCCGCCCCTGGCCTTGCGTTATGCCGAAGCAGCGCTACACTGTATGGCAGAACTCAGGGAGATGCTAGAGCACGAGAAAGCAAATATCGAGACCAATATAGCTCATATGGATCGAGTTATGACACCAATGGAGTGCCACAAGCCAAATATGCATGAGCAAGATAAAATGAAAATAGACAAAATGAGGAATGAGATCGCTAGCTGTTGGGAAGATCTAAGTGCTCAGAAGGAAATGGGAAAGCAAAGACTTCTGATATTATTCCAAAGTTGTGCCTCATTGAAGACTTACTGACAAAGCTTCTAGCATCAAAGAGGGCCCAGATTGAAACATCTTTTTTTAAGTTGTGCAGGGAGACTGACACCGTCATGAATGCTTATTAGCTTTCCTAAATCTCAATAAGCCGATAAGCCCATAAACTGAGCTAACCCAAACACCCCCTAAATGCATTTATGGGCTTATGAGCTTATTTGTTTTCAGCTCATTTTTCATAAGCCCCGTTTTTTTGGCTTATTTTCGAAGCTTATACAAGTTTATTATGTCATAGTTGTAAGGTTCACAGATTAGAGAATAACCGATTGAAAGGGTCACTAATGTAACTGGAACGTAGTGTCGTGCATTAATTGTGCCATAGAAACCGCACTTGGGGAATGGTGTTGAGGGACTGAGATGGAGTGCGAATTACAAGGCGTGGTTAATGCGTGTTTTTTCTACCCGATTCTGATTTTGCAAAAAAATAATATTTTGCCCATGGAACCTGTTTTTGATAAATCACAACTCAAATCGATACATTTATAAATAAACGGATCCAAATTGTCAAATTTTACACTCTTCTTTTAAAAGTACTGCTTTGACTTATTTGCAGCATAAACATGATGTTTGTTTACAGAAAATGACCATTTCCACCCAGTTTTCTTGCTTTACAAGGCTGTTTGGATCTTGATATGTATGACGGGTCACTGCAAGTATGGTGCTGTACTTGCAAGGTAGTTAACAGTGTCATTGATGAATATTCTTTAAGCTTGTGGGAGCATCAGCATTTCGATTTAATTAGCCTTTTGTGAACTGCTGCTGTTATAGGTTCAAGTCAAGGGCCGAATATAGGTGCTACAAGTTCGCATGGGAATGCTGAACGCCGACGTTGTATGTCTCAAGGTAGGTTAAGTTATTAGTATTTGTTTAACTGGGATGGTGTTTTATGTCGCCTTTATTTTCAAACACAATTGCATACAGGTGCCTCTTCTTCTTGCAATTTAAGACGTGCGGTCAGTCAACGGCTTATATTGATGACACACAATAGCGCCTTAACAAGTAATCTCGGATGTCGCGGTAAAATGGGTATTTGGTTCTAAAATGTATTTTCAGTGTTCATTTTGTAATGTTGGATTCTTTATTCAGGTATTTGAGATGCTGAAAGAACAACAACCATTTTATCAACCGAATGCGGGAACTTACATGAAGCTTATTGTTCTACTTGGAAGATCTGGGCAACCCCAACACGTGCGGAACCTCTTTAGCATGATGATTGAAGAGGGACCTGAACCCACTGCAGAGCTCTACACAACATTGCTTGCTCACTTTACCTTTTATACATCTAACGTATATTCACATACATTTTAAGGACAGTTATTGCTTCAAAGCAATTATTGCAGATGAAACCCCAAGTATAATTGTTACTTGCTTTAGCCCAGAGACAGATTCATTGGTGAAAAAATGCGATGAGGTGCAACTTTTCTGAGCGAATAAGTAATGCATTACTTTTTGATGTATTAGCTTATGATGTCCACGACAGGTTTAGTAGGCTCAGCTTATCAACATTGCGAGGATGACAGTCACTCTTTTATAAATGCTTTTGGGAATGTGGCTGACACAGCATCTGCTGGCACTGAACATTACTATACAAAGGTACTTTCGTTACAATTTTTAACTTTCAACCTGTGTTTCAGTCTTCATGAGTTTCAGTAACATGTAAAACACAGCGTATTGGATTCTGACTGTGAAGAAACAAGCTCAAGAATCCAATATTAGGTCGCTACCATTGTGTGTATTTTAGTTTTCTTAGTTCTATAGCTACTTGACACATTCCAACTATAGCTTTTAAATAAAAACTCAATAAATGCAGGACTTG
>LBNU01029951.1:25966-53766 GCA_014162995.1 Artemisia annua
AAAACTAGAAAATTTGTGCACACTGAATGATCTGAACCCATGAAGGAAATAACACGGAAACGCAGTATATAGATTTGGCTCTGTCGGACAGGTACGCACTTTTTGATTAGTTTCAAATATCTGGTGAGAATTAGTTACATCATATTACTTAACGGCAAGGAAATAAGTGCTACAAAATCTAACTTAGAAACAATTTGACCCATTTATGGGTCTATTTCAGCTTTCTTTTATCTTAGGTCAATCTGATCAGCTCAAAAAATTTAGCCAACAAGAAATATAGTATCTCTTAACAGCCATTAAACCTCAGAAAAAAAACCAAGTGATGTTTGGTGAGTTCTTATGGTTTTTTTTGGGCTAGATTTTATGTGAGCCAACTCTAGCTTTGCTTTCTGCTTCTCTTACGAAACTTTCATTCTTTCTCTATTTTATTGTTTTTATCTTATTATTGGAATCCAAGTTTCAGGTGGCTCTGGCATTCCGTCTTTTCAAGGTACTGAAAATATATCAATGCTTGGGGCGCTATCAGGTTCTAGAGAAGAAAGCGAATAAAATTGCAACCATGAATATGGGACCTTTCCAAAGTTGCTGGAAAGAGCAATACTTGCAGTTCAAGTGCTGTATATGTTTGCATACTTTGTTAACGAGGAGAATAATAAATCCCATCAGTACTAATGTGGTCAATGAATACCATTTGATGGAGAAGCTCTTTTCCGATATCAAGGTGCCTAGAACTGATCTTGTTGCTATCTTTTTGAAAATAGAAGTGGCTTCATGGTATCCACCTATTTTTTGTAAGTATATTTTCTATATTTGCTACATTTCCTACTTGATGTGACAAACTTAAAGACAGTTTTACTGAACTATCATGTTGGTATGTCAACATTTTATGAGTTAAATAAAATGAATAAGCTTCAAACTCGGCTACATCCGATCAGTTTCCTTCTAATTAGAAGACATCGTTACTTGAAAACAACTCATCTGCTACGACTGATCTGGACAACGTTAGCACCTAATGAAACTCCTCACATAGATAGACAAAGCTGTACTCATGTGGAACGGGGTATGGAACTATGGAAGAACTCACACTTAAAACAAAGTGAATGGAATTGGAATTGAGACTTACACTTAAACAGGCAAAGTCAACGTCCTTTTTTTTTTTTTTTGGTGTCATGTAACGATTTTTTTTTTTACTGTATTTCTCCATGGTGAACAATAATTTGTTTGATCATATTATCAGAATGATACCGGATATTAAGTATTTAAGCAGTTTGAGTGTTTGGCTAAGCCACATATCTCAACAGTATCAAAGGAGGGAAAATGCTACACTTCATTTTTACGACTGATCTGGACAATGCTAGCGCCTGATGAAACTCCTCACACAGATAGAAAATGCTGTATATTTTTATGATTTTTATTGTGAACCTCTTGCACTACATTATATTGGTTTTATTTATATTTGATTATGGAAAACAACTCAAAAGTTGAGTGCAAATGTCCAAGGATGAGTTGATACTGTACTTTCACTTCGATGGCAATCTCATAAGCTAATTTCTATAGTTTCAATTGTTTTGCATTGGTGCAAAGATGGGTTTCTGTAACTAGGATTTGTTATAATATATTCTTGCACGTAAAATAGTAGTAGTTATTTTAGACATGGAATAGTTATTGCTCAATTACTCTTTTTAACTTCATAAAACAAATATTGAGTCACAACACAATATTTTTGCGTATCAATATGGGTGACCGTGTACAGATATCGAAAACATCGTGCTGCAAATGAGCTTTGGTGCAACTGGGTTGCGATGACGGTAGTAAATACCAAAACTGCACCAACCACGTTGTATACAAATAAGTTTTACGTGAAATTTGAATGTGTGAATTTAATAAATATCAGAGGACAAGAATAAGAGGTGGAATTTTGGAACCACCTATAGGTATATGTGTCAATTTGATTTATAGTTAAGTCATAGTATGCTATTAACATTAGTTTTTTGTTCAAGGTTCTCACAAAAGATGTATATGCTTGACAAAATTACTAATTTCTATATCGGATGTAACTTCCTTAGCATTTATAAGTAGTCTTGATTGCCTTAAAAACTATAGTTGTATTAGATTATGTGTTAATTTGGTTTAGTAAGTGTGTACCTTTGCTATGATCGAAATGGGTTTCAAGAGGGCTGACATATAGTATATTTTACTACTTCATGGACTTACATGTAGGGGTGTCAATCGGGTTACGGGTTACGGCTTAGTCGGGTTAATGGTATATGGGAGTATGAAATCAAACCATCGGTCTTTTTGCTGCTACATAATGATTCATAAATTTAGGTGGCACGAGTCCTTACATTAAATTAAAAAGAGGAAACAAGGCTTGAAGATGCCACGTGTTTAGGATTTTGAAAACGAGAATGAGCTTGGTTATAAGAGTTTGCTTGAACTAATTCTTAATTATGATGATAGAATACTTTTGTGACTTTTGATTTCTGTATTAGAGCACCACGCACCTGCACTTAGTTATAAAACCAGTGGAAGTGGCCTTGGATTTTGGATTCCTCTTTTACATTAATGTAAATTTCCTTTCTCTATTTTTATATTGAACCAAAGATGAAGTGCTTTTGCTGATAAAAGGAAAAAAAAATAAAAAAAATGAGAGTGCTTTTGCTGAGTTTGGTGATTAAAACTGATGTGATATCATATAAAATGAGCAATGTGAAAAAGTCCAATTAAGTATGATTTTATTTGAAGTCCATATTAAGATGATGACATAGTTTATCTTAAAAGTCTATTACTGAATCCATGAGTATGGTACAAGTTTTATTTTAAACAGGGGCAACGATGAAAGCATAGTTTATTTTAAAAGAAGATGACATAGTTTTTTTAAAAGATGAAAGCATGAAATGAATCCTTGGGTATGGTACAAGGTTGGTTTAATTTGGAACTTGGTAACATCCACGTTTAAGGCTACTTCAAAGTTCAAACTGTAAGGTAACCCCTCTTTATGAGATCATCACTATTCTCCTTTCTATTAAATAAATTGCCACGCTTACTATTAGTCATCTTAATTTCCTTGTTGTGAATCATATGTCGATCCAAATTCGAGATTAGTTTGTGTCTACCAAAAGTTCCCCTATTTTGATTGTACCTTCGGGTATAATATACATCAGGTGGTTTCGATTCCTTTATATGCTACTTTGTTTGTTTTGTTTTGTTTGGGACTACATAATATCTTGTTATTATTGATCTATAAAGAATGAGTAACTCTCCGACTGAAACCTACTTAATCGGTAAGGTTATAGCAGATAACCATATAGTTCATAAACAGTCGGTTGTTTCGATTTTAAGCAAGGCATGGAAAAATTACAGTCTCATCAGCATAAGTCCATGGAAAAACAATTTTTTCATATTCACCTTTGAGAATAAAGCTGCGGCATCTAAGGTTATTAGTAACTCTCCATGGTCTGTTATGGGTTTTTATGTTGCTTTACAACCTTGGGACTCGAATAAAACTTTGAATGAGATTGAATTCAACAAAGGACAATTTTGGGTTCAAGCACATGATTTGCCTCTTGGCCTGTTGACTTCGGAATATGCTACCACTATTGCTCAATCTTTGGGTACATTGCTTTCCTTGGATTGTCATGGTGAAGGACTCCAAACTGACCGTGATTTTCTTCGTTTTCGGGTCGAATTAAACATCAGGAAACCTCTTGTTCCAGGTCTCTTTATCCCGCGATCAGAAGGCAAAGAGTCATGGGTCACGTTAAAATATGAACGCCTCTCTGACTTTTGTTATAGATGTGGGTGTCTTGGTCACTGTCGAGAATCATGCACCAACGATGTTATTGCAAAGTTTTCAGGGAAATGGAGTCAAGATATGCGTACCTCCACTGTTAGAAATCTATCTCCCCATACACATCAACCTTCACCAGTGCATGTACATAAAGAAACTGACACCGTCCCTAAATCCCATCACATATTTCAGTCAGTTGAATCACCCACGATCTCTATCTCTTCATTACCCAACAACAGCATACCCAAAGCAACGACATCTACTGTTACTAACACAACATCAGCCACAACAACCCAATCAGTGGACATCAGCACACCTAAGGCTCCAACAAATTCTACACATACACATACTGAGCAAACACCATCTACCAAAATTACCCAAACCTCGACTTCAGTTGAAATGTTACCCGCAACCACCACCTCAGCTTATGATTGCACCAACTATTATGTCACCGAACCTCCAGAACCCGACACTAGTGAACATGGTTCTATCCATTTTCCCATCCCTACTAACCCGTTCATTGATGTCACTCTTGCTTCTGCTCTATCAAGGTTAGCGATGAAACGTCGACATGATGAAGAATCCCCATCTATGTACTCGGTTAAACGAATGAAACCGTTATTCCTTGGCTTGACAGATGTGGCAAAACACGAGAAAGCGTGCATTGAAAATCAGCATGTTTTTATTCCTTTCGCGTTTGATACTTTTGGTTTTCTTGCACCTGAGGCACTGGAGTTACTCAACAGAGTTCAACGTGCTATGTATAGTAATGTTGTAACACCTAGATCCACAAATGTCGTTTTTAAGAGAATTAGTTTTGCAATTCAAAAAGGGCTAGCGGCGCAGCTTGTTGCTCGCTTGCCTTCCACCACTATATAAAGGACTCGTATTTTAATATATAAATTCAGATATTCTTACTGAATCCAATGATAATACCCAAAGCACCCTAAACGTATCAAATGATCAGGTGTCAGAAGACTCCATAACCCAACATTTGAACAATTCTAATATTCCAATTGATCGTCCTGGGAGACAGAGCCAAAACTCCCCTCCTATTGTGATAAAAAGAAGAGGTCATCCCAAGGTAAAAACCAAATCCAAAGACTTTGATGAAACCTCAAGTACATTAGATTCAGATGGTCTCGTGGATGTTCTTGTTAAACTCATGGAGGTTGACCGTAACCAACACTTTTCAAGGGCTGTGGTGGCTGGCCAAAATCAGCCACAAGCCAAATGTTAGTCCTATCTTGGAACTGTCAGGGAATTAGGCGATCCCTGACAGTTTCAAACTTACGAGAACTCATTAGAGTTCGTCGTCCGGATGTGGTTTTCCTTATGGAAACCAAGAATAAACAAGGAAAGTTAGAAAAGATTCGGTCATCTTTATGCTTTACAAATGCTTATTACATTGATCATGTTGGGCGTTCCGGTGGTTTGGCTCTTTGGTAGACTTCTTCAAATAATTTGAGTGTAACCTTTGGTAACAAAAATCTTATAGTTACTGAAATGAACCTTTCTACCGGATCACATTTTTCACGTATGTTTATATGTTTTGTCTATGCTCCACATGATCGCCTATCTCGTTCTCGTATTTGGGACTCTATTATCAGGTATTCCTCATCTATGGTCCTTGTTTGACTATTGGAGATTTTAACTTGATAGGTGAACTTGGAGATAAACAAGGGGGCTCTTCTAGGAGTTTGCAACATATTGAAGAGTTTCAGCAGTTCGTTTCTACCGCTGGTCTCTTCTACCGCTGGTCTCATTGATATTCCGTTTTCCGGGTTGAAATACACGTGGTCTAGTAAGAGGTGTGACGGAGACAATATTCAGGAGCGAATTGATCGTGCTCTTGGGAATATAGAGCTCTTTAAGGCCTGTCCTTTTCACACTCTTCTTCACAAACCCCTCATCGGAAGTGACCATGCTCCTCTTATTTATTCTACCCATTTGCCCTCCAAAAAGAATCGTCCTTGCTTTCGTTTTGAATCAATGTGGACGACTCACGATCAATGCGAGAGTACAATTCGGGAGGCTTGGGCAATCAACTCCAAAGACAACCAGTTAGCGGGGTTCATGTGTAAATTGTCTCGGTGTGCTGATCATCTTACAAAATGGAGCAAAGGTGCTTTTAAAAATAATAGAAAAAAGATAGCTGATCTCACTCAAGAAATTGAAAGGAGCCAACAGCTTCCTAGCACAACAATGAACCTCAACAGACAAAAGTTGTTGCTACAGGAGCTTGAGTTAACTTGGTTACGTGAAGAAATGTTTTGGCATCAACGCTCTCGAATCAACTGGCTAAACTATGGGGACCGTAATTCCAGGTTTTTCCATCTTTTGGCTACTCATCGTGGACAAAAGAACAAAATATCAGGTTTAAAAAATTCAACAGGTGAATGGGTGTTTGATCAAAGTGATATTCAAAGCCTTGTTCGTGACCATTTTGGCTCTATTTTCACAACTATGGGCCCTCGTGACTTTCATGAAGTCATTGAGGTGCTTAATACGGTTGTGTCTGATGAAATGAACTCCGACTTGCAAGCTCCGGTTACTGATGCAGAAATTTATAAGGCTGCAAAACAGCTTGGTGGTTTAAAAGCTCCCGGTGAAGATGGGTTTTCTGGCATTTTTTAATCACAAATATTGGCATCTAGTTGGTGATTCAGTATGCAAGGCTGTTCGTTCTTTTTTTGAGACAGGGCACATGGCGCCAAAGTTAAATAAAACTTTGGCCGTATTAATTCCTAAAACCTCTTCCCCTGAGACCCTGGGCCAATTTCGACCAATCAGCCTTTGCAATTTTATATACAAGGTCATCCCAAAGGTTCTATCAAACCGTTTGAAGCCATTAATGAGCAAAATTATTTCCCCACAACAATCTGCCTTTATCCCTGGTCGTCAAATCCAAGATTGCATGGTGGTTGCTCATGAAGCGTTTCATTATATCCGTCATAAGAAAAAAGGCATCCAGAACGTTATGGCCTTAAAGCTCGACTTAAACAAAGCCTTTGATAGGGTCGAATGGGATTTCTTTTAGCCGCTTTACGAAAAATGGGATTTGGTAACATTTGGTGTAATTGGATCCATGCCTGTCTAACGACATATGATCTAGAGTTTATGGTGAATGGGGAATCGGTTGGAATTATTAAGCCACAACGTGGGCTTCGCCAAGGAGATCCCATCTCCCCTTATCTTTTTATCATAGTTGCTGATGTTCTCTCGCGACAAATCTCTAAAGCAATGGAATCCCGATTACTATCAGGAATCAAGATGGCCCATAATTGCCCTATTATTTCTCATGTTTTCTTCGTCGATGACTCTCTTTTCTTCCTCAAAGCTTCGCAAGCTGAATGTGGTACTTTAGTTCGTATTCATAATCTATATTGCAAAGCTTCTGGTCAAAGTGTCAACTTTGAGAAGTCATCTGCCTTCTTCTCGCCTAACACTCCATCGCTGCTATCTAAAGATATATGTGATGCACTCCACGTTCATCCAATGGATCCTAAAGCTAAATATCTTGGTCTTCCTTTGGTCTATGGCAAGCAGAAAAGTGAGTTATTTTCTTTTTTATTGGAGAAAGTTATTCTTAAAATGCAAGGTTGGAAGCAGAAATTGTTAGCTTCGCTTTTTTATAAAGATAACGTCACACAAGTGAAATGGACTAGATTAGATACTACAGGGACTACTATTGTCAAATACCCCTCATGACTCTCCATGAGGGGTGTGGGAAAGTGTTAGGTCATTTTGTATTGTTTCATTTAATAAAAGTTATCCTTATTTTCTCCACCCTCTCTCTACTTTCTCTCACTAGAAAGATGAATACTTTCATCATCTTTGATCAACCTCGACCTCCCGAACCACATAAATCTTGTATATTTTCGGACCTACAATTGGCATCAGAGCCCCGTTGTGTTATTTCACTGATTTTTGTGGTTCGAATTATGTTTTGAAGCTGTTTTGTACTATTTTTTTCGGATCTGAAATTTTTTTTTCTTATCTTTCTGGGAACAACTTCATAGCAGTTTCTACTCATATCTCTTGTATCAAAATATGGTCAAAACAAAAAGTAAGTCATAACTGTTTTGAGTCTACTTTGTCCAAACAGTTTTATACACTGTTATTATTTGGTGACTTGCTTTACACCATATCCGTGAAAAAAAGTGGTCAAGAAGGTCAAAACTCATCGGAAAATTCATCCGAAAACTGGGTAAAAAGACTGGTCGGAATCTTTGGTCAGAATTTACGCCGGAAAAATCAGAGCTTCTTGTATAAGAAGTTTCTGGATGTACTTG
The DNA here is from genome assembly GCA_014162995.1 of Artemisia annua. NCBI lineage: Eukaryota > Viridiplantae > Streptophyta > Magnoliopsida > Asterales > Asteraceae > Artemisia > Artemisia annua. The sequence continues at coordinate 34,052 of LBNU01029951.1, forward strand.
TTATCGAGAACACTTGTTATCTAAATCCCAATACCCTAATCTGTCGAAATCTTGTTCTCGATAAATATAAGTTCTCGACAAGTCATGATTTCGACAAGTCATGTTCTCGATAAGCCACGTCCTCGATAACCATGTTTTCGATAAGTTGAGAAGTTATCGAAATCTTTTTGAACAAGTTATCGAAATCTTTTTGCAAGAAAATTTTCGAAAAGTGACAGAAGATGGAGATGAAGCAGAGACATGACCATTGACCACAAACCAATTTACCAACTCGACTTCAGTTTATAACATCATTAGTCCAAGAGCAGAAAACTGAAACAGAATGACTAAGGTAAGCCAAAGATGGTCCAAACCAATACCAAGACAAATCCAAGTCTATATTAATCCAATAAACAACAATACTACGCTATCCTAAATCCCTTCACCCACATCGCAACAACAACAGTCAACCACCACATCTCGCCATCCAACATCAAATAAATGACTACTAGATCTCAGAAATGTTCCAACTTTGTTTATAATCTTGTAAAGATTGTTTGAGTTGAACAATATCATCACAGATCTGTGTTGAAGCCTTAGCTTCATTAATATTCGAACAAAAAGAAAAGAATAAATAACAAGCATGTTACTTCATTTTCTTTGGTTCGTTTATTGACAAGAAACAACAAGAAAACATTATCATTATCACCTACCCGAGACCACTCAAGGATCTTGAAGCCTTTCAAGTTTTCTTGATTCGGATTATACTACAAATGAAGACATCAAGGTAAAGGTACGGAGTACATTAGTTGTTGTTACTGACAGATCTGTTAGTCGGTTTTAACTTGTGATAAGATTTGACACTGATCGTTATCTTTGAGTGAGAAGAGACTATATCTGTGTTTGGTGTAAGGATAGCAGATGGGGGCGCACATTTGTGTGTGGAGTGTTTAGGGTTAGGGTAAATGATAAGTGTTTTACTTATTATAACCAGTTGTGGATTTGGATGGGGTGTTGTGATGTAATATGGGCCGAGCCTACCTTGGGTTTACATAGTTCTTTGGACTGGATGTGGGCTTTAGATTTTAAGATAATTTGTGTTGGACTGTTGGGTTTATTATCACAAGCATTAACACTAGTCCAAATTTTAGTGTTAATTTGGTAACATGGTGATTATATGTGGTAAAATGAGTGGTATTTTGGTATTACTAATTTTCACGGGGATACATACATTCACGGCTAGAATTGTTTTGTTTAACAAATGATCACGGTGTTATTGTACGATATTATTGATTTGATTTTGAAGTGGCATTTCAAAAGGTGTACTTATTTATCTCAAAGTCTAGGGGTGGTTGGATGCACGACTATTGAAGATAACTTGTCTGCGCATATGGAAATTCAGTCTTGATAATCTAGTTATAACTGATGTAAGGAGTTACATTGTAGTGCTCACAGTTTATAGCTATCACTTAAAGGAGTTACGTTGTAGTACTCAGTGTCACGCGAAGCAGTGGATTGTTCAAGCGGCGAATATCTCGTGCAACCTCATACTTAAAGGAGTTACGTTGTAGTGCTCAGTATAGGTATTAAGTCACATCTATCGTACAAGCATTAAGTCACAAGATGGGATGTTTACTTCTATTTCAAGCTGGTCATATTGGGCTGTCTCCATATGTGGTCATTACTATTAGCCGGTGAATTACAAGGAGGTTCGTTTAAAGGTTGATTTGAGAGAATAGTATTGAGAGTATATTTTTGCGACATATACTCACAAATTATGCTTTCATGGTCTATCTAAATTGCATCAGAAGTGTAAAGTACAGGTAATTATGGCATGTACACAAGATTATGATGATTCCGATAACTCGCAACCATCAGGAGGGAGAAGAACATGCCAGAAGAAGTAGTGTTTCGTCTCCAGTACGTTGGTTGATCGAGGGAATTGTGCATTGAGGTACCAAGTATGTGTATGTGTTCATCGGAGCTTATTACCAACCTTCTGTGCAATACTATGTGAGTTATGTTGTAATGATGCTCCCAGAACGACAACCATGGTGCAAACTCATTAGTATCTACCTTATCCGCTGCGAGATGAGAAGAGGTTGTCAGTTCAGGAGGGAGCAGAAGAAGAAAAAAGGCTCACTAGTTAGGAGGGAGTAATAACCTAACTAGACCATTACAGTTGAAGTTCAGAGCTATGTAAATCTGTGCCGTAGTGCCAAAGATCAAATGCCGAGATCGTCGGATGAGAGAACTTCAAGTCTGCCTCAATATCTAGACTACAGAGACTCTGCGCTTCAACATCATCAACATAGTTTACTATTGTTGTAATTTTACATTGTTAATGTATTTATAGGTCTCATTGTAACCATTCACGTGTGACGATATCTTGGAGGGAGATTGTTAGCCTCACTATTTTATTAAGATAACGTCACATACTTGAATCGGACTAGATATGTAGCATGTTGTGTCCTTAGGGACTACTTATGTAGATTAGGCAAACATGTAGTGTGATGAGCCTATAAATACCCCTCATGACTCTCCATGAGGGGTGTGGGAAAGTGTTAGGTCATTTTGTATTGTTTCATTTAATAAAAGTTATCCTTATTTTATCCACCCTCTCTCTACTTTCTCTCACTAGAAAGATGAATACTTTCATCATCTTTGATCAACTTCGACCTCCTGAACCACATAAATCTTGTATATTTTCGGACCTACAGAAATTACTCTCACAGGCTGGTCGTGAGACTTTAATTAAGTCAGTGATTCAAGCCATTCCAAGTTACACGATGCAGTGCTATTTACTTCCAAAGAACCTTTTAAATAAACTCATGACATATGTCCGAAGGTTTTTCTGGGATGGTGATTCTCATGAGCGTCATATTCACTGGAAAAGTTGGGTGAAAATTTCAGAGCCAAAAGATAAAGGAGGTCTGGGCTTTCGAGACTTAGAAGCTTTTAATACCGCACTCTTAGCCAAGCAGGGATGGCGTCTTCTTATGAATCCTGGTACATTCTAAGGTAAAGTTCTTAAAGGCCTGTATTTTCCTAATTGTGGATTCCTTGCAGCTAAGAGGGGCTCTCGTCCATCATGGATTTGGATTAGCCTTCTTCATGGTCGAGACTTGTTGTTTCAAGGTGTGAGATGGCAGGTTGGAAATGGTAGGAATATATCTTTCTGGACTCAAAAGTGGGCTCCGTATACTAAAGACTTCTACGTTCATTCTCCACTTGGTCCTTTTAATTCGAATTACATGGTGTCGGATTTTATTTCAAATGGTGACTGGAATTATGAGCTGTAGGTCCAAAGTTTTGGATCTAAGCAGCCTTTGTAAGACAATAGATACCTTGGATAAATCCAAACTATCTATATAAGAAACTCTAAACAATGTATACTTGATGTTAACGCGGAATATTAACACAAGCAGTAAGAACAACACAGAGAATTACTAACTTTATATTCTATTAACTTTGAGAAAACTTGGCATCGAACTCAATGCCTTAGGGTTCCTTTTATACTACAAGGAAACCCTAATTCTACAAACGTGTGAAAGGATGCATGCATATCTTCTCCTAAGATATCTAACCGCGTGCATATCCTTTCCTATAATGTCTCCTAACTTATCTAACTTGTTCAGCAAAACAGACTTAACTGAACTAACATAAACAGACTTAACTATCACTGGCCAGACTTAACTTAGTACTGGCAGACTTAACTATCTACCCGACTTAACTAAGCTATTCAGACTTTTAAGTCTGTTACAAATAATTCCCAACATGAGCTGCTCTGCCAATATATCTCAAAAGATGCTGCTAACATTATTAGGAAAATTCCGATATCACAAATAGGTTCCTCGGATAAGCTTATATGGCACTTCGATGCCAAAGGGCAGTACACTATCAAATCAGGCTACAATCAAGCTATTCTTGGAGAAACAAATCGTAGAGAAGACTCAAGCGCCACCCCGTCCACATCATTCTGGAAGCGAATCTGGAAAATTCCAACTCAACCGAAAGTTAAGTTATTCCTTTGGAAAGTCATTTCAAATTGTGTTCCAACAATGGAGAATCTCTATAAGAGAAATTGCTCCCGTTCTCCTTTATGTCTAATCTGCTGTGCACAGGTGGAATCGATTGAACACATGTTATTCGAGTGTGCTTGGACTCGACCAATTTGGTTTGGCTCTCCTTTAACATTCAGGTCTCATCATCCTGGAATCAACATTTCTCTTCAAATACAAAGCTTTATCGATGACCATTTTTCTAATCAGGATGCTATTCGTGTTTTATCTATTGTTGCGACTACTTGTTGTTCTATTTGGAAATCCAGAAACAGCTTCATCTATGACAATGTGGCGCTTTCTCCGACTAATACTTTAGCCTCCATATATGCTCAACTTGCTGAATATGATAAGTTTGTTACAGGTAAAGTTACCCCGCTCACTAGTTTGCTAACATCTCCTGCTCAAACATCACATCCTTCTCCGCAGTGGATCCCCCCCATGAATCGTTGGTGAAGATTAATTGTGATGCTGCTTACAAGAATACTAATGCTGCTTATGGCATTGTTGTTCGTGATTCTGCCGGCTCCTTCCTTTATGTCCATGGTAATTCTTGTTTTGTCACTTCCCCCTTCATGCTGAAGTTATAGCAATTCATAGTGCATGTCGTCTAGCATATAATCATGGATGGGTCGGTGCTACTATTGAATCCGATTCTCAGGTTGCCATATCTTGGTGGTCTATAGAAACTATCCCGCCTTGGTTTCTAGGTTCTCTTATTGAAGATATTCGCACATGGTCGAAGAATCTACATCTTACATTCTCATGGGTCAATCGAGTTGCTCACTGGACGGCTCAATTTGTTTCTTCTTCGAATCAATGTATTATGTGGGATGTTTCTTTTCCTTCTGAACTCACCTCGCTTTCGAGGAGTGATTTGTACGGTTCTTAGTTTTTTTGTTAATGATAGTTATATTTCAAAAAAAAAGGCTTTATAATGAAAATTTTATTATTTATAGTTAAATTAAAAGTCTATTACTGATTTTTCTTACCTTTTGTAGTGTCATTGTAAACGATGGAACTGGAGGCTCTAATAAAGTCACTTTCGTCTTTACCTAACATTCACATTGACTCATTTATATGCATGTGCCAAAGACAATGAAGGCTACCATCTTTGTTTGTTATTAGCTTGACAACTTCTACCAAAATCATCGTCTGTAAGTGGTATTTATTAATCATCTATAACAATTTTGTATGCATATTGTAGTTAAATATATCCTAATTGTTAATACGAAACCAAATAGCTTTAGAATATGGCATGATTTAGTCTAATCATGAGCTGTGGATAATGTAAAAAATACTTACATGGTGTGATTTAATATTGCTTATCAATATTTGGTTTAAGAAATGTTAAATCAAGGAAAGAGTTAATTGGTATCACAAAAGCGGGTAAAACATTTGGTTTAGGCGAGTTTCGTGGGTGAGAGTGGTTTTTGATGGATTCTTTATGGTCCCTTAAGGTTGAGAAGAGCAATGATAGAAGTCATCACCTCCTGCTCACCGGCCCTTACACAGTGAGAATTATTTTGATGTGAAATTGTTTCATCTGCATTTTTGCATTACATTTGGAGTCTTAATGTATGTTATGAATGAGTCCACGGTGTCTAACTTATAATATATTCTATTATATTTTCTAACTAAACTAAAAAATGTTGCTGTAACGGGTCAAAGTCAGACGCTCCAATGAAATGTGCCGGCTGTCAAGTTTCTTGAATGAAGGTGTTAATCAGGCATCTTGGCCAATCTATGATTTAGCAAATGCAACATTCTAAATCATTTGTCCTTATCATATATACATATCTTTGGGAGGGATCCAGCAAGAAGAAAAATTAAAATGAAAAGAGTGAAAAAAGAATTTCTAGCCACACAATTCAAATAAGATGGAGAAATTTAAGAGGAGATGCATTTATTTTTGTATGTGCATCTCAAATGTGTGGTTGTGGGTTTTTTTTTTTTTTTTTTTTTTTTCGTTTGATCCTAACTCTATCTTTATATTCATAAAGTAGTACATTCAAAAAATAATACAAGTCATGTCCGCCCAATGGGCGGGCTTTGAAAGCTAGTGTGTGTGTGTGTGTGTACAGTAAAACCTCTATAAATTAATGATGTCGGGACCACAATATTTTATTAATTTAGTGAGATATTATTATATCGATAAATTAATAATTTATTAATTTATAGAGGTCTTACGTATCATCTCTAAAATTCCCAAGTCTAATATACTAGTTACAATGTAAACTAGTTATAGTTGAAAAATAAATTAGAAAAACAAGTTTCAATTAACATTTTATGAATTCCATGCTTTAAAGAAATTAATTAATGTATACTGAAATTAATTAATGTATACTAATGAATGTTACGAGGTTCAAGCTATTGAAGAAATTGTGGAATTTTTAGTAATTTTCTATATATATATATATATATATATATATATATATATATATATATATATATATATATATATATATATATATATATATTCCAATTAGCCGAAAACAAGCTTAAAACTAACCCCAAAACCATTAGTTTAAGTGGTAAGCATGGTTCAGTTTGGCTGGGTGTTTTGTTAAAACCAAAAGCGAACTAAAATTTTCGGTTTTTGATTTCTAGAAACCGTTCAGTTTTGGTTTTATCTAAGTTTGGTTTTTCGGTTTTTGGTTTTTTTTTGGGTTTGGTTTTAATTGACACAATAATAACAACAAATAAACTAATAAACACCAAATATCATAGAAAAAAATGTTTATTTGTTTTAAATGACACCTTCAAAAAGCAATATAAACAAGAGTGTTTTAAGATTATAATATTTTTTTGGTTCGGCTATTTTCGGTTTGCTTTTTATGCTAAAACCAAAGCGAACTACAAACTTCGGTTTTTCAAAAATACGAAAACTGAACCATTGGTTTTTCAAATGGTTTTTTTTTTTTTTTTTTTTTTTTTTTTTTTTGGTTTCTCAGTTATTTTCTGTTTAAGTTTGATTTTTTGGTTTTCTACACTCCCCTAAATATAGACTTGATCTATTTTCTAATATTTTGTTAAATGACTTTATACATAGATAAATGTTTCAATTCGTCGTAGCTTCCATATGGGATAACATGTTCCAAAATATATAAGATCGATGATTGTATCTTTTACAAGGATTTTTCTAACTTGTGCTTTAGGAGCACAAGTTGAGCACATCAAAATATACAGAAAAGTGCTAAATGACTCATACAGAAGTACAGAAAAATGTATTTTTGTGTGTTTTTCTAAGTCTTTTTTCATGAGTCTTATAATACTTTTGGCGTGTTTAACTTATGGAAAGACACAAATTAGAAAACCCTTTTACGACGCCAATGCGGTGACCAAAGAGATCATACGTGGAACACTCGAGGACATGCACCCACCTATATGGTCAAATATTTGACAAAGCATAAAGTTAAATCTTATTGGATCAATTAAAGGAATTCAAATTCCATTTTATTTGTTATTTATCTTTTAATCATGACCTCCCCACTATTTTAAGTTTTTGGCTATATCTTCTCGGAAGAAAGAATTTTCAAATTCGATTTTGTTAACTGACTTAGGATCAAATGAGAAGATCTTTTAAAATGAGAAGGATGAGAAATAACTATAATCACAAATTAGAGAAGCATCGACTTGAATTAGATGCATCCCTAATATTTTAGATGCACCCTAATATATTTTCTAGCTAAAAATTAGATGCATATACATATATTAGATGCATTTTAGCAAGTTAGAAAAATTCTATGTATTTTTCGTCATTTGCGGGTCAAATTTGTTGCAAGTACTACTTTGCATCGTTTTAACTTCAAAATTACTTTTGAAACTAGTTAGGATGCATCTAAATGAATTGAGATGCATCTAATTCTAGTCGACGCATCTCAAATATGTGGTTATAGTTATTTCTCATCCTTCTCATTATAAGTTTTCTTCTCACTAGATCCTTACCCTTTGTTAACTTATCAATTGTTGTTGTCGTAGACTAGTTGTTTTTATTAGTCGTGAATTGTGTCTTGCATTATCATAAAAGATGGGTACATAATATAGTCTAAGAGCATCAAGTATGGTAACATGTTAACTTCTACTTCTACTTTTCAGTGTCATATCAGCATACTCACTCTTAACATCAACACCCAAAAACACCTTTCCCTCGTAACATTCAATAACATGTTAACACCAACCCTTTTGAGTAGGGCTGAGCATCGGGTCGGAACCGATCCGACCCGAAAAAACCGAGAACCGAATTTCATGAAAAACCGGAACTGAAACCGAACCGACGGGCCGTCGGGTCGGTTCGGTTTTCGTCAGTTCGGTTCGGTTTTGTCGGTCTACGTGTATTTTGGCATGTTTTTTGTCGGTTTTGGGCCGAACCGGACCGAACCGAACCGACCCGAAACCGAATTTTATGAAAGACCGGAACCGAAACCGAACCGACGGGCCGTCGGTCCGGTTCGGTTTTCGTCGGTTCGGTCGGTTTCGTCGGTCCGGTTCGATTTTGAACCTTCGGTGCTCAGCCCTAGGTTAGATAGATAATCCAAAACCAATAAACAATAGGGATAATGGTCCAAAATTGTATCGAACTTGCGAGTCTCTTTTAATTTTCCTCTTAACTCTATGAAATTATTAATTGCTCCTGTTGTGTTTATCATTATAAACGTATTATTATGGGCAACCATTGATCACTTATTGATTCAGTAAGTTAGGGCAAATTAGTCACTTAAAAGGGAGTGAGTAAGGATGTCGAGTCATAAAAATGAGCGAGAAGGATAAAATGACTAATATTTAAGAGCATTTAGTGATTGATTGTTGCCAAGTCATAATACTCTTATAATGATGCACGCTTTAGAAGAAATTAAGAAATTCATATATTTAATAAGAAAAAGGATGAGTGTACAAATGCAAGTTTGATACATTATAACATTTCAAACAAGCATGAAATGAAACAGACCCGCAAACAAGCATCAAATGGCACGTAGAGGAAATATATTGTCTTTTACTAAAATCGACCTATAGTTTTTTACTATTAGAGGCAGAGCTAACNCGAGAACCGAATTTCATGAAAAACCGGAACTGAAACCGAACCGACGGGCCGTCGGGTCGGTTCGGTTTTCGTCAGTTCGGTTCGGTTTTGTCGGTCTACGTGTATTTTGGCATGTTTTTTGTCGGTTTTGGGCCGAACCGGACCGAACCGAACCGACCCGAAACCGAATTTTATGAAAGACCGGAACCGAAACCGAACCGACGGGCCGTCGGTCCGGTTCGGTTTTCGTCGATTCGGTCGGTTTCGTCGGTCCGGTTCGGTTTTGAACCTTCGGTGCTCAGCCCTACTTTTGAGACTTACTATTTTATTTTCCATTTTTCAAATACACTAATTTTTCACTAGTTACAAATAATTTATTTTTTTAAAAGGTTACCCGAAAAAAAAAAAAAAAAAAGGTGCCAAACCTCTTAAACTAAAATAAATAAATAATAATAATAAATTAAAAAAAAAATAACCCAATCGAAACCATCCAACAACCCAATCCATACACTTTACTGTTTAACTAAAAAAAAGAAAAAAGGAAAAAGGAAATCAGCTTTATCTTCCAAAAAAAACACACACACACACTTTTAAACACATCGTAAAACACACACACACTGTTAACACACACACAGTCAACAATTAAACACTCATATAAATCGAAAAGAAAAAGGAAAAGGAAAAAAAACAAACCAACCCCCGTTGATAGGGCAACACTGAAGCCAACGCTGTTGGCAACGCCCTTCCACCGTCATGGTAACGTCGGCAACGCGGCTGCCACGTCGGCATAACGCCCATTGCTGCATCACCATACCCGATGCTCTAACAATGAATATTATAGAAGTGGGCTTGAGCCCAATATACTAAACCACTATATTAATATCGATTAACACTCCCCGACAGTTTGAGCGGAGGGACATCGAACACTCAAGCTAGTACGAAACTCCTCCAATAAAGCCGAAGGCAAGCCCTAGGTGAAGATGTTCGCATACTGATAACGGGAAGGAACATGGAGAACTCTGACCTGACCAGCAAAAACAAAATTACGAACAAAATGAATATCAATCTCTATATGCTTTGTACGTTGATGCTGAACCGAATTAGATGACAGATAAACAACACTGACATTATCATAGTAAACAAGTGTATCGGATGGTAAACGAGTATGCAGCTCACGTAATAGATTCCGCAATAGACAAGTCTTAGCAACAACATTAGCACACAACGATACTCTGCTTCAGCACTGGACTGAGAGAGCATCTGTTGACGCTTAAAGGACCAAGAGAGTAAGTTGTTGCCAAGAAACACACAATATCCCTAAGTCGAGCATCTAGTAGTAGGGCAACCAGCCCAATCAGCATCCAAGTAAGCAACCAAAGATGTAGTAGAAGTCAAATATAACTGTAATCCATTATCTAAAGTACCACGAACATAGCGTAGAATCCGTTTAAGAGCCAAAAAATGAGGCTCCCGTGGATCATGCATATAAAGACACACCTATTGCACTACATAAAAAATATCCGAGAGAGTAAAAGTAAGATACTAAAGAGCACCTGCAAGGCTACGATATAATGTTGGATCAGACATCAGATCACCATCAGCTCCAAGTTTGAATTTCGTATCAACCGGTGTCCGACTGGGGTTGCAATGAACCATATGAGCCCTCTCAAGAATCTCAGCAGCATACTTACGCTGAGACAAGAACATCCCCGAGGAATTACGTACAACAGAAATACCCAGAAAATAATTAAACAAACTAAGATCTGTCATAGAGAACTCGTGATGCAATGAGCTAATAAGCTTCTGTAACAACACCGCAGAGGAAGCAATCAGCAAAATATCATCAACATATAACAGTAAATAAGCAGTGTCAGACCCTTGTATGTAGATAAATAAGGATGAATCACAACGACTATGAGCAAAACTTTTACGTGTAATATATGCTGCAAATCTCTGAAACCAAGCGCGAGAGGCCTGCTTAAGACCATAAAGAGACCTCTATAACAAACAAACATAGTTAGGATGTGCAGAATCCTGAAATCCTGGAGGTTGATGCACATAAACCGTCTCAGATAAATCACCATGTAAGAAGGCATTCTTGACATCAAGCTGATGAACCGGCCAATGTCGAGAAGTAGCCAGACTAAGAACAGTCTGAATAGTAGCCCGTTTCACAACTGGACTAAAGGTCTCGTCAACATCAATACCCGACAGCTGTGTACTGTCATTCGCTACAAGACGAGCCTTTTAGTGACTCAGAGTTCCATATGCTAAATGCTTATGTTGAAACAACCACATACAACGAACAATGTTCGCATTCACGAGTCGTGGCACAAGAGTCCAAGTATTTTTTTTATAAGTGCATTATATTCATCAGTATATGATTTAGGTAAAGGTGAGATTGTAGAAACATGAAGATTTAGACGATCAGGAGGACGATTGAACCTGACACAAAAATGTATGACCATGGGATGAACTGAAACCGGGTTTGGGCTATTAGATTGGGCTGATGTAGTTTTCGATAGTTGTTGTGGAGTGAAGTTGGTGGAATGAGGTGGGGTGATTGGTTGGGTCGCTGGTTATGGTGGAGGTATGGGTTTGTTGGGCCGGCGAAAGAGGTGGTTGAGGTGCTCTAGCGTGTTATTGGGCAAGCGAAACAGGAGTAGTGAGTGGTTCGGTTACAGTTGGGTGCTCACTAGTAGGGGCGGTTCAGATGATTTTGGAAATAACATTAGTTGGCTCATCCAAAAAGGTATATGAGGGAGGCGAGGTGAGTGTCATAGAGCCAAATAGAAATACTGTCTCATCAAAGGTAACATGTCTCGAAATGATAATCTTATTTGTGTTTAAGTCAAGACAATGGTAGCCACGATGGTTGGTAGCGTGGCCCAAAAATATGGCCGGTGTAGCACGTGGTTCCAGTTTATGATTTGTATATAGATGCGGGTAGCATAAACAACCAAATGTTCGTAAAATGCTATAGTCGAGGTTGTTTCCAAGCAAACAAGTATGATGTAATTTATTGTTACTAGCAGTAGAAGGTAAAATATTTAACAAATGTATGGCCATATTGAGGGATTCTACCCAAACGTTAGGAGGAAGGTGAGCTTGAAATAGTAGAGTCCGAATTAGATTGTTAATGGTTCGTATCATTCTTTCGGACTTACCGTTTTGTTGTGAGTTTTTTGGATAAGAAAAACGAAACTGGATGCCTTTAGAGGCAAATAATTTATGGAAGGTGTGGTTATCGAATTTACCACCATGATCACACTGAAAATACTTGATTTCACACTTAAATTGAGTATTAACAAAGTTACGAAATAACACAAATTTAGACAAAACATCTGATTTATTAACCAACGGATAAACCCAAACATAATCAGAATAATGATCCAAGAATAAAACATAGTACTTAAAACCTGAAATACTCAGAATGGGTGAAGTCCATAAATCCGAGTAAACAATGTCAAAACAAGACTTAACTAATGTATTAGAACTAAAAAACGAACTTAACTAATGTCAAGACAAGCATGACAAAGAACGAGAGGTTTCTATTTATCACACAATGAAATTATTTGAAAGTAAACGGCATAGCACTTCATTTCCTGGATGTCCAAGTCGTTGGTACCACGTATGCTGACTGGTAAGAAACGCATGAGGAGGAGGAGAAGGCTTCATAACTGGGTAAAGATCCCCTTTGCTATCACAGCAGAGAAGCACCCGACGGGTCATGAAATCCTTAATAGAAAAACCAAAAGCGCCAAATTCAATTGTACAATTATTATCATGAACAAACTGACGAACATAAATTAAATTTTTGACAATGTTAGGGGTGATAAGAACATTATTAAGGTAAAGGGGTCGATGAGGAGTAGGCAAAATAATACGGCCAGTGTTGGTGACAGCTATATAATAACCGTCACCAACCGAGATAGACGGATATATATATACACGTATTAAAAAAAACATCACTAAGACTAGTAACCGAATTATTAAGGTGAAAAGTCGCACATGTATCCATATTCCATGCACCAGTAGTGGGTTCCTGAAGAGCCGCAGTACTAAACGCATGCGGTAATAGTGTCTCACGTACCGGGATAGTATTAGACCCAATGTGATTCGTCACAGTACCCACTACCGGAACTTGACCCACATGATTACCCTGTTGGGCCGCGCGGAGGAACCTGATGGGCCGGATATGTATTAGATCCTTGCGAGGCTGTATTAGGAAAACTTGGTGGGCCTGAAGTGCTAGATATGGACTGGATCTATCCATGGCTATTTAGTGGGCTTATATGATAACCCACGGGCCTAGGATTAAAACTAGTACTGGTAGTAGTATTATGGGCCATGGAGCGAGTACTATTAAACCCAAGTTGGGCCAAAAGTTCCTGTTAGGTATGTATTAAAGCTAGTATCTATGATTGGGTAAAATTGTGAGGGTTGTGAGAAATACTGTTATTGCTACCGTTAACGTTAAAGGACCACAGGGACATATTGTTTTGGGGTTTTGCATGCATTGGACCACAGTGTACAAACTTGCAATTATCACCAAACCTACACGAGCCCTTAGCAAAATTGAAGCAAGGTTTTGAAGACTTAACATGAACAAGAGTGGGGCGACGATTGTGGTTACCTAACTCTGCCAAGAGTATCATAGGAGATGAGGAAGAAGAATCAATATGTGTAGCTTGAGACCTCGACTTCAAACGCATCTCTTTGATATTGAGCATCAAACAAATAGTCTTGAGATCGGGAAAGGGCTCCTGATGGACAATAATACTTGCAACATTCTCATACTTATCGGTTAACCCTTCGAGAGCAAAGGTAACGACGTTATCATTACTTATGGGAGACCCGAGACTCGTTAAGATAGTAGCCATTGATTCGATCTCACGAAAGTAAGCATCGATGCTCATGTAACACCCCCATTTTCACAGATCGCAACGGAATTTAGATCTGGGGTATTACTTCATGGAATCACAGATACAGTAATAGAAAACGACTCGAAAAGAGACGTTTTTATAAAATGAGTTACCATTCAATAAAATCATCAGAGTTTTATAAGAGGAGGTCCCCAAAATCTAAGTTTGTTATGAAACTTGAATGATAACTGAGTGAAAAGTCCTGCAAGCTTTGTGCCACTCCATGCCATAATTTCCGCAGAGCTTCGTTACCTAGGATACATGCTTAAAAGTTAACACTAGGTTGAGTGAGAGTCATAGGTTTAGGGTTTGGGTGAATACAAGTTCCATGGGTTCAGTTGTTACACCCATCAGCGAAAATGTTGTGTGTGTGTGTGTGATAATTGTGATGCATGCACAATTATCAAGAGTGGGGTATGTTGCACTAAGCTCATGAAACCGCACGTTAACAGTCCGGGTCATGGGGGCTGCAGACCCAACCATGAGGGGACAAGAAGGATAACTTGCCAAAGTTAATCTTTAGAGGTTTCAAGTATAGTACTTATTGGTGCCCAAGACACAGGCAAACCAACGGGAGGTGTCAAACTCCAATAGATCTATCAACTATACTCGCGTTCACTTGTGTAAAACCCACAAGTGATTATGGCTCATGAATTTTAGTTATGTAATGGTGGCAGATAGTATCACTTGTGCAACAACCAAATAAAAAGACTTGTATTCGGTTTTTAAAGCAAGTAGCATGTATCCCCCTCACAGGGTTTGGAAAACATTTAGAAAAGCGTTTAAAAGGTGTGAGGCTATGAAAACTCACCTGGGCTTAAGGCTATGTGATTGATGTCAAAGTGATTAGAGGTCTAGACTGCTTACTCACGTATCTTGAGGTCTATTATTGTTGTGGAGGCATGTCAAGCTCTAGTTGTTTTGTTTTAGGTTTATTAAGTAATTTATCTTAGGATTCTTAGATATAACATAACACCGTTCAGGCCATCGTAATTCAGAAGTATAACTCCTCACATGAAGCTCCCTACTATTGTATTATGCTGCCAACATAATACTGTTCGGGCCATCATAATTCAGAAGTATATAACTCCTCATACGAAGTTCCTTACTATTGAGTTATTTTGTTATTAGAGTTTGGTTATAACATAACACCGTTCGGGCCATCATAATTCAGAGGCCATGCATATAATCGTTTGAGGAGTCAAGGCACTTTAAATCGTAAACCCAGCAAACTCGTCAAAACGAAATATCCACATGATACCCCTCACATGAAGCTCCCTAGTATTGTGTTATGCTTCTAACCTAAAAATAGGTTTGCTATATATATGAAAATAGTTTATTTTATAACTTTTAAGTTTCTATAATTACAGAATCTACCCTATACTATAGAAGCCAAAAGGTCGGAAACCATGGTTATCAAAAAAAAAATAATAATAATAAAATAATAATAATAATAATAATAATAATAATAATAATAATAATAATAATAATAATAATAATAATAATAATAATAATAATAATAATAATAATAATAATAATAATAATAATAATAATAATAATAATAATAATAATAATAATAATAATAATAATAATAATAATAATAATAATAATAAATCTACCCTATACTTATAATACTTATATTATCTAGGTTTATAACTATCTAGACTTCACATATTTAGTCCCTATATTTTTATATTTGAAGAAAATGACAAAAATGACCCTTGGACTTTTATGTTTTCAGAATTTACTATTTATACCCTTAACTTTATAACTTTTGCAAAACTAGTCCTTATAAGTTTATAACTTTTTAACTTTTTATCCTAAGGTTATATAACTTTTCAAAAAGGGTCCTTATACTTATAACTTCTAAGAAATGTCAAAAATAGTCCCTAAACTTAATATTTTCAGAAAATTACCATATATACCCCTATGCATGGAAAGTTTTGCAAAACTAGTCCTAATTCCATGCAAATCATATTTTTATAAAACAACTAAGTTTCCTAGCTTATGGTTAACTAATATTAGCTTAACTAAGTTACCTAAACTAGCTTATAGCTTATGAATAGGATTTATAGCATAAAAATAGCAATTCGACTCATATTAGGGTTTTAAAAAGAAAACGAGCTAGTTCTAGTGATAAAGGCTTAGTCAAGGGGTTCTAGGGGATCTAAGGCATCTAATATCTATCCTAGGACTGATCTAAAGTAAAAGAAACTAGATTAGAAGCTTACGTAACCAAGAAATGGGTCACGACTAGGGTTATGGTTTTCTCGGTGGGAAAACAACTTGACAAGGCCTCAAGGCTTCTAGTGCTCAACTTCTAGGACTACTAGGACTCTTATATGACTACTAGGACCAGAATGTGTGTGGTAAAGAAGAGAGAATGGGATGGTTTGAAGTGATGGGGGTCATGGGGTATTTATACCCCTCGTTAACCTTGGGGACCAAGGAATACGAGGATAGGTGGCGAGGGGGGGGGAGGTGACTCATGGAAGCTATGTGTGACTAACCTAAGCTACTAGGGTGACTAAGGAAGGCTATAGGAGTTATTTTATTTTATTTGTATTAGTAGTTATTCGGGTTAGTTGACTAGCAACTAATTCCGCCCACTCCTTCAAACCCGAGATTTTTACTTGCTTTCCTAAAAATAATAAAATACAACAAGAATCTTCCCTCACCCCTAGACCTATTAGAGTAGCTTTTCAATCCTAACGACACTATTCCCGCAGAGAACGATCAATCCCCCGGTACTTGCCACTACACTATACTACATCGGTCAGGTACACTGCCTGGTGGGGATTGCAAGCTTCTCAAGATCCCTTGAGAAGTAAAACCCTAGTGCGTGGTCGCAATCCCGCGCATCAGTAATTCAGAAGTATAACTCCTCACATGAAGCTCCCTACTATCGTATTATGCTGCCAACATAATACTGTTCGGGCCATCATGATTCAGAAGTATATAACTCGTCACACGAAGTTCCTTACTATTGACTTATATTGTTATTAGAATTTGGCTAGAACATAACACCGTTCGGGCCATCATAATTCAGAGGCCATGCATATAATCGTTTGAGGAGTCAGGGCACTTTAAATCGTAAACACAGCAAACTCGTCAAAACGAAATATCCACAGGATACCCCTCACATGAAGCTCACTAGTATTGTGTTATGCTTCTAACCTAAAAATAGGTTTGCTATATATATGAAAATAGTTTATTTTATAACTTTTAAGTTTCTATAATTGCAAAATCTACCCTATCTTATAATACTTATATTACCTAGGTTTATAACTATCTAAACTTCACATATTTAGTCCCTATATTCTATATTTTAAGGAAATGACAAAAATAACCATTGGACTTATAAGTTTTTAGAATTTACTATTTATACCCTTAACCTTATAACTTTTGCAAAACTAGTCCTTATAAGTTTATAACTTTTTAACTTTTTATCCTAAGGTTATATAACTTTGCAAAAAGGGTCCTTATACTTATAACTTCTAAGAAATGTCAAAAATAGTCCCTAGACTTAATATTTTCAGAAAATTACCATATATACCCCTATGCATGGAAAGTTTTGCAAAACTAGTCCTAATTCCATGCAAACTATATTTTTATGAAACAAAAAGGTTCCTAGCTTATGGTTAACTAATATAAGCTTAACTAAGTTTCCTAAACTAGCTTATAGCTTATGAAAAGGACTTATGGCATAAAAATAGCAATTCGACTCATATTAGGGTTTTAAAAAGAAAACGAGCTAGTTCTAGTGATCAAGGCTTAGGCAAGGGGTTCTAGGGTATCTAAGGCATCTAATATCTATCCTAGGACTGATCTAAAGAAAAAGAAACTAGATTAGAAGCTTACGTGACTAGGAAATGGGTCGCGACTAGGGTTAGGGTTTTCTCGGTAGGAAAATAACTCGACAAGGCCTCAAGGCTTGTACTACTCGACTCCTAAGGCTACAAGGACTCTTATATATCTACTAGGACCAGAATGTGTGTGATGAAGAAGAGAGAATGGGATGGTTTGAAGTGATGGGAGTCATGGGGTATTTATAACCCTCGTTAACCTTGGAGACCAAGGAATACAAGGCTAGGTGGCGAGAGTGGGGGGGGGGGAGGTGACCCATGGCAGCTATGTATGACTAATCTAAGCTTAGGGTGACTAAGGAAGGCTATAGGCGGTTCTAGGGTTCATGTGGTGGTGGTTTGGCCGACTTATGAAGGTGGTGACAAATAGGTGCATCACCTACTTGTAAGGTGTGTGCTAGGGTGCTTGGTGATGACAAGGAGGTGTGTAAGCAGCTAGGCTAAGTGCTTGAGGTGTTTAAGGTGCTTAGGGTACTTAGTTTTAAGATTAGGGTTAAGTTATTTTTAGTTATAACCTAATTTTGCTTAGTGAGAGATTAGGGTCTAGCTTAGGGTTTAGTGCCTAGTCTAGGGTCCTACGAGTGTTTAGTGACTAATCCTAAGTCTTAAGAAGCTTATACTAAGTGGTGGTAGCTTATGGGAAAGATTTGGGAAGGTTTGACCTAGTTTCCGGGAAGTTATAACCTAGTTATGGTTTTGTGCTTAAGAGACTTGTATCTAAGCTCTAAGGGGTTGTACTAGGCTCTAAGGGTGCTAAGGTATCCTAATGATACTAAGGTAACTTATACATAAGCCTTGAACACTTTCAAACTAGTTCAGATAAGCAATTAGGGTTTTGTAAACACATAGGCCTGATTAGGGCTTAATTAGAGTTGATTAGGGTTTTGTGATGAGTTTAGTGTTTTAGATTGATAAATTACTTATTATGGTGTTATTGTGATCCTATGCTTGACATACCAGGGGTTTATAGGATGTGTGGGTAGAGATATTTAGCTTGTGTGAATACGTGAGCAGGTCTAGAGAGTCACTTATGTAATGATATGCATGCAAAAAGCAAAAATTTACCTGTGAAAATACCTACTATAGGTATTGTAGTAGAAATGATGTTGGTGGGATTTTGTGGGTTGTTATAGCTCAAGTCCCCAACCTTCAAGGAACGCAGTTCCACCTTCAATGCGATAGTGTGGATTCGTTTGTTGTCTTGAAAAATCGTAGCGATATGATTCCATGCCTATTCAGCGGTTTGAGGATCTTCCACTACGAGACATTCCTGAAGGGTTTCAGATAAAGTCATAAAGATCTATGATAATGCAATGGAATCGATTTTTAGCCATTCCAGAGTTGGAGGCACCGGGGTGCTCGTTGTTGCATCATCAGATGAGCCAAGTAAATGATGTAGGATGTTAAAACCTTTACAACTGTTTTTGAAAAAAATATACCCATGAGGAATAGTTTAGTTTATCAACGTCCAACTTGACTGAAACACGAGTAGTAAGGTTGTTGATTATTAGCAGCTTATCTGAAAGAGAAAGCATAGGAGGACGGGCGGGGTTTCAGAACCTGTCATGATGGTGTAATGATGAAGAACGTGCATTTAGGTTTAGGAGCAGCAAAGTTAGATCGACAGAAAAAGTAGGGTTTGTTTATGGTAGAAACGATTTGGTTAGAGGTATTTAGGGGTAGGCATTGATACCATATTAGTTGTGAATTGTGTCTTGCATTATCATAAAAGATCGGTACATAATATAGTCTAACAATGAATATTCTAAAAGCGGTGTGAAAACGTAGAGGGGGGGTGAATACGTTACCGTTTAAAAACTTTACTACTTGTTGTATCAAATGTCCATTTTAGCTTGTTGTAATA